>PVKA01016516.1:0-47749 GCA_004027165.1 Ctenomys sociabilis
GCTGGAAAATCTGGCTTTCTACATGCCAAAAACTAAAACTTGACCTAGCTCTATCAGCATGCACTAAGCTAACGTCAAAATGGTTTAAAGATCTAAACATTAAAACAGAAACACTTAGTGTCCTGGAAGAGAAAGTAGGTGGAACTCTTGATGACATAGGGGTAGGTAACGATTTCATGAACAAACATATATTCGCACGGGAAACACTTGGAAGGATCAACAACTGGGATCAACTCTTCTTGAGGAGTTTTTGCATGTCAAAAGAAATTGTCAACAAAGTGAAAAGACAACCTACAAATATTGAAAAAAATCCTAATAAGCAATCAAAGGTCTGCTCTCTAGAATATATAAAGAACTAACATATATTAGGGCCCTCAAATATAAAGAGCCAATCCAGAAATAGGCATCAGAGATAAATACACACTTCTCAGAGGACAAGTTTAAGGAAGCACATAAATATATGAAAAAGTACTCCACATCATTAGCCTTCCATGAAATGCAAATTAAAACAATACTGAGATATAATCTCTCTCCAGAAAGAATGGATATAATAATGAAATCAACCAACAACAAATGTTGGAGAGGATGTGGGGAAAAGGGAACAGTTCTCCACTGCTGGTGGGAATGTAGACTGGTACAACCATGGTGGAGGTCATTGTGGAGACTCTTCAAAAGAGTAGGAGTGGAAATCCCATTCAAGTTGACTATTCCCCTACTAGGATTTTTCCCAGAGGAACTGAAAACATTATATCATAGTGATATATGTGTGCCTTTGTTTATTGCAGCACAGTTTGTGATAGCAAAATTTTGGAGAAAACCAAGATGTCTGTCACATGAAGAATGGTTGAAAAAGATGTGGTACTTCTATAATGAGTATTACTCAGCTATAAAGAATGATAAACTTGAAGCATTTATATTGAAGTGGATGCCACTTGAACTATACTCATAAGTGAAATAAAGCAGACACACATGTGCAAATATTGTACAGTCTCCCTAGTATAAGAAGTCAATAGAAGAAATACAAATAGAAATATTCAACTACAACTAAAAATAGTTGAGTTGGATAGTTAGGGCAAACTGAACGGCATATGCTGCAGGGTACTAAGCAGCTTTTCTTCTGGATGGTTAACAACATATGTTCACACACAGATCAAAAATTGGAGAAATAGAAGAGCATCAAGGTCAGCCAACATTGTGGCTCTAGCCTTTCAAGGTCAGTGACGACTCAGGACATAGGAAAACCTGTACTGTAACATCATGCAATTCAGTTGTGCCCCAAATTTTCTGATCTAGGAGATTATGGAACCACATAGGAAGGAGAATGATGATCTACCATGTGCCTGGGGACAGTCACATGGAGAGAAAACTTTCTTTCAGGCTCTCACATAGATCAAACTAGTCAAGCAATGGCCGTGACTCATCCACATGGATGACATAGACAAACGATCTACAAATTAAGGTACAGGATTACAAGATAAATCCTGAGGGGACCTCACTGTTCTCATCTGAAACAAAAGCTGCATCTTTTAGTATATTGGTCTTGCTCTGTGTCGGTGTTAACCATCCAGCAGAAAAGTGTAAATATGAGGTATATATCATGGGGCCATAATAATAAGTAGAGCTGTAAATGGGTAGAGTGAACAACTTCTTCAGATAACTCACTATTATTGTGGAATGTTGGACTGTGTTGGATTATGTCGCCAAGTTCAGGCACGTATAATCGTTTAATGACAGTGGAGTGCCCATCTTTGGTGTAGACAAAAAAAGGGGGCTACAAAGGAAGAACCATGATGTGTTTGTATAAACAGTTCAGGTAGGGTTAGCACGCCGTGCTTCTGCATAATTCTATGAGAAGCATGATTTGCACTAATAGTGATTGTCAAGATATTATGTCAGCTTCTAGTACTATGGAAAACCATTAGGAAGATAACAAGGTAGAAAGTGTTAATTATGGAATCTGAGATAATTCAGCTATAAAAAACTAAGATAAGTATATAGCTACACTCTCTTAATTCACTGATTAGAGACATTTGCTATAATAGTGTCTGTAAGTATAATACCATGTATGCACCTTGTATGATACCAAAACATTATGAAAACAGTTTGCAATGCATTAATTATCGAATCTGTCCTGTTATTATGTCTTGAAACTCTCTTATTGCTATTTGTTCTTCAATAAAAATAAATAAATAAATAAATAAATAAATAAATAAATAAGAGAAAATGATGGAATCCTTGAATGAGCAATATAGGAAAGAAGTAGAATGCATGATGCAGATTCAAAGAGATATACAGGAATTTAGAAACTCAATTACAAGCTGACAAAACTGTTTGAATGAAAGTGAAAATAGACTTTCAGGCATTGACACTTGTTGTTAGTGAAAAGGTAAGAAAGGATCTCTTATAAACAACTAGGATTCAGAAAAAAATAATTCAACATGTGTAGGATGATGTAAAGAGGCACAATGTAAGGCTAGTAAGCATCAATGAGAAAGGAGTAAACACAAATGATATAAAAAGAATATAGGCAAAGGTAATAGCAGAAAACTTCTTAAATTTGGGGAAACATTCTGACTTTTAGGTAACCGAGGCATAGAGAACTGCAAATAATATCAACCCAATTAAAACCACACCCAGAGATATATAATCAAGATCTCAGAAATTCAGCACAGGAGCAGTATACTAGAAGCCACTGGAGAAAAGAAACAGATCATATTTAAAGAAAAACCCTTCAGAATAATGGCAGATTTCTCTTCACCAAGTTAAGAAGAGCATGGACCATAGTACTACAAGTCTTGCAAGAAAACAAATTCCAACCCAGACTGATATACCCTGCAAAACTCACTTTGAAGTCTTATTAGTATTATTTTTTTGGGTGGAACTGGGCCTTAAACTCAGACCCTTGCACTTGCCAGGGAAGTGTTTATTCTGCTGAGCCATCTCCCTAGCCCCTTCAAGTTTAAGAGAGAAGTTAAATGCTTCCATGACAAAGAACAACTGAAGAATTTCATGATAACAAAGCCAACCCTACACAGATGACTGAAAGATGTTCTAGAGAGGGAACAAAATGACTGCAACTTCATGAATGAGAATGGAAAGAACCTACCAAATAGGGCAAACAATGAAACATAAGAGGAAAAAGAGGCATACAACAACAGGTAAATAACATGTCAAACATAAGTTAATACATCTCAATTATAATCATCAATGTATATGGTCTCAATTCAGTTAAAAGAAAGAGACTTGCAGAGTGGATTAAGCAGCAAAATCCAACCATATGCTGTATAAAATTTCGTCTATCAAATGATTGCTTTATCTTCAAATTTTTGTGTAGCTGGCAATTTCAATAGTTCTATGATTTATGTATCAGGAACATAATTCTTTCCATGAATCATAAGTAATGTTTTGTTCTGGACTTATGGCTTACTAAATTAGAAATAAATTTTCTGAAGATTATAATTTAGTGTAGATGCTGCCAAAGTTCTTATCAATTTGAATGTGGGGAAATTAGAGAAATCATGTGTTAAAAAACCAAAAGGTATTCTATACTATACATCTTCATTTTGGAATACGTCTATAAAATAAGCATGTGTGTATATTATTCTTAAATTCTGTAATTATTTTAAAGAAAAAATCATTTAAATCACATTCTCATTCTTAAATGATGAGTTCTCTTTTTAATTCTAGGGAAGTATATAATAAATCTTATTGGTAAATATTACTTTTTCTGTTATGTTGTAGATATTTCTTTAAAATAGGTATTTAATTGATAGATCTTCACTTGGCCTCTTATCTGCTTCTTGATTTTGAATTTTTTTCTTTTTTATATACCAATGTTTAGGTTTGGATTTTGGTTATGTAGCTTTTACTGTTTCAAGGTGAAAAATATGTGTTTTTGTATTTAGCATTCTTTTGTTTTCAACAGTGCTATGATTGATATTTCACACTAATTGTCATTTGTTTAATCCTAAAATCTTATGAGTAGGTTTCAGACCACTGTTCTTGAAACCTCATTTTGTTTTTTACTTCAATGAGACTTTTTGATGTGTGTATATGTGACATGCACAACAAACTTTGTTCCTCTCTATGTCATCAATTGTATGAAAGTTATGAACACAATACATTTTTATTTTATATAAAACAAATAAAAATAAAATAATAATAAAAAATAATCTACCAACTTTTTTATGACTGTGCTTTTCCTTTTTTCATTAATTTCCATCACTCAGGATAGCAGACCACATGATGTGAAGATCCTGACCCTGAATCTCAACCAAAAGTGGAAACTGAAAACATTGTAAGTAGCTCTGAAGTGCACTCTTGGCTCAACAAGAAAGAAAGAGAAATCTTCAGAGGTCATATGAACAAAAACAGACTAAAAACTGGGAGGCAAACAACTGCTCTTGCCCTTAGGACATTTTGCCCTTGTTAGACCAAGATTCAAAGGTGGAGAAGTAAGTTCAGTTCAGGTTGAATGGCGGAGGGGATGGATATGAGACCCTGCGTTTTGTCTTCCCCTCTGAGGAATGGAATAGTACCAAATATTATTTCTAAAAGTCCACAAAATTGGGCCCAGCCTTGAGGTTTGCCTCCATGGCCCATTTGTTCTCACCAAAACATTTTTTCTTCTGCAAGAAGAAAGGAAGAAAAAGTCTTGCACTCATGTACCCATTCCAGGGAATGCTACAAACACTGCTCTCTGAAATAAGGCTGGAGCCAGACAGTTCTTCTTCCTGTAATGTAAATGTTAAGTGTTGTCATTTCTAGGCAGAAAGGGAAATTAGTTGTCCAAGTGAAATTACATTTAAAGAATTTCTAATGTCTAAATGATGCTTAGTAAATATTCGCTGAAATGAAATGGGCAGGTATTGTAATGTGTCTCCAAATCTGCTGCTTTCACCTATACTCTGTAATGGTTGTTATTTTTTATTGCATTTATCTTGAATTAATTTACTTTTTCTGTTTTTTTGAGACAGGATTTTGCTGTGCTGTTCAGGCTGCCTTAAACTCACTGTGTCCCTCCTGTCTAGCCTCTCTATTGCTGGGATTATAGGTCTACTTGACCAAGCCCAATTCAATAATTCCTGTTTTAAAGAGAACATTCTTACATAGTTATCCAACAGCATACAAAGAAAGATGTGCTCATTTAAATAATGACATGCCATGCCAAGTGTGTTATAGAGTCTGGTGTCTTCACGGCCTGGACATGAAATAAGCCAGTGTCGGAATCTACAAGCAACTGTGAAGCTCAGAGAAGGAAAAAGCAGCAATGGGTGAACTACTGGGTCTGGCTGCAGCACCCCATGCAGGTTTAGTAGCTATAGTTTTGAGATTGTGAATTTTACTGGAAGCAGAAATACATTTATGAAAAAAAAGAATTGAATTATGAAAAGCAAAAGTTGAGTGACAAAATGAGAAACCCAGAAAGGGCACAAACGGTGCCCTACTGTCTTCAAGTAGAAAGTGGAGGGTGGTCTAGGACTTTGAAACCAAACTAAATGAGAATCTAGAGGACTGGCCCATGCCCCAAAATCTGGCCTACCTTCTGGGTTTTTGTAAAACAAAAGTTTTTGAAAAATATGTACAAGCATTAACTTAGCTACTGTCTATAGTTTCTTTTAAACAAAGCAAAACAAGTTATAACAGAAGCCATCTGACCCAGAAACCTGAAGAGATTTATTATCTGTCTCATAACCAAAAGTGAACACCAATTCCTGCCTTCAATAACTAACAAGTTGCGCTTCGGTGCCTGGGAAGGTGACTACGCCTGTGCAGAACCAAAGCAGCTGGTTCTTGATCGTGTCTGGGATTGTTCCTACAGGGTGAGATGAAGAACGAGAGGCGTCTGGGTGCAGAGTGTGGGCGCTAGAGACACGCAGGCCTGAGAAGATAGTGGTATGTCGGCCTCACACTGGGTAGACCTATGACTAGAAGTCAGCTACTCACTCTTCCTATGTCTGCAAAATGGGAGTTTCAAGAAAACTGAGATTCCTGTATCTAGTTTGGAAAAGCGATTTAGTAATACTAGTGTTCCTATCTGAATTCCATATTCAGGGAAGCTAGCAGTTTTACTAGAAGGACTTTTATCGGTGTTAATTCCTAATAATCAGAGCATCCAAAAATTTTTATCTTGCTGCTCTTAGAACTTCGGCTAGAGCCTCAACACAAGAAAACATTGCACTTAACATGAGAAAAGTTTCTTTAAAATTGTACTTTTTGAAAGTTCCTACATTGAACACCATGACTTTCAGTTATTTGAGAGTCCGGCTTAAAGTGTCTGTGTGATTGCCTATAGCAATGATGAATAAATACAAGCACTTTTCAAAACCAGAGGTCCGTCTTTGCCGTGTGAGCTTTCACAGGTGACCAGCACATCGCCGATCGGTTGTGGTGGCGCAGTGCTGCATTAAAAAAAAAAAAAAGAGTCGAGTGGCCGGAGCAGCTGGGCTGCATATCTTTACAGCTTTCAGCTTTGTAAATTATTGCATCTGCAAGTAGTGCCCTGTCTCCAGATACAACTTCAGTGCTTGAGTGCAGTTTTTTAAGGAATTCAAGTTTAAAGTCAAAGACTTACTTCTCTAGGAGTTTCAAACAAGTCATGTCCTATCTTTTTTGTTCCGGGTCTGGTCACCCAATCAGATTCCAATATGCAAATAAACTCTAGCGAGTGTGCAGCTAAAAGGGAACAAATAGAGCCAAGTGCTGTTTCAGAATCAAATTGCTGAGCCTGTCAGCTGTGTCCCCGGAGCTGAACCAGTAATGCTGTCCATTCTGAGCATATCCATCCCTGCTCCACTGACTAATTTGAAGATCCAGCATACTCAGGTGAGTACAGCTTCTAGGTGCTGCATTAACTTGGGTTGCCATGATGAAACTGTTTGAAGCATAAAATGCCAACTTAAGTTGTGTAAGAGGCCTTTGCGACTCCAAAAGTAAAAGCCTTGTTTAAAATGCAGATCTGGCTGGGAGTAGTGGTACTTGCTGCGGTCCCAAGACTTGCAAGGCAGAGACAGGAGGATTCCTGTGAATTTGCAAGCACCTGATAGAGCAGGGAAGAAGAATAATCCAGGGTAGCAGACTAGGAAGATGATGTGGATAGGGGCTCCGTGTGTCTGAAGTGCTAATCTTCAAAGGCTAACAAGGCTGGAGTAAAGTGAAGGAGGAAGAGTGCTGCCAGAGGTGTAGGGTTGGGGAGGTGTTGACCAGCAAAGTCTTATTGGAGAGAACCACTTTGGGGTGCTTCCCACAAGATGGAACTTCAGGTCTAGCAATGCTGTCATCCTGCTGTGGGACAGATTTCATTGGAGAGATATGGTTTTAACTTCTGACTTTAGCAGTATTTTGTTCGCCTGAAAGCCTCATGTTTGCACAAGTAGCTGAATGTCTACAGCACCAGTAGTTTAAGGAGATAAATGGGTTTCATGTTCCCATTCTTCTTCCTGCTTAGTACAGTGACCTGGGCCAAGCTTCTCTTCTTCAGCATCAGGCCCTCCAGCTGTGAATGGGGAGGAGTTAAGCACTGCCTCAGAAAGTGGCCATGAAAATTAAGCCAAAGAAGCTGTGCAAAGAGCCTAGGACTTAGGAGCTGGCTGGCCCTCCTTGAACTGCTCTAGTGATTCCTAGAGTTCTGAAATCTCTCAGATTCCAATGTTAGTGGACTGTGCTCATACAACTTACTGCAGTTTAAAGCTGCGTCCCTCTACTTATCTCATTTGAACCTCACAACTAACCCTTGTGAAGGAGCTGGAAACCATGTTATCATGTTCCTTACTAAGTCTCCAGGACCTCCTGTCTACAGCCTCCCATGCGCTGGGATTATAGGCACATGTGCCACCACATCCAGTCTCAATTGCCTTGGGGGCAAGGCCAGTACAGCAGGCCCAGGGATCAAATCTCTGGCCCCTGTGCCTGCTTGCAGGGGCTTAATCTGCTGAGCTATTTGTCAAGTTTATTATTACTGTACTATTACTATGCATATTAATATATACTATGTGCAGTATATAGTATGTATATATAGTGTATATATGATACATAGTATATATAATATATATAGTGTATATAGCATATAGTACCCTAGTCTACCAGCCTATATACTATTAATATATTATTATATTACCACACATATATTATTAAAATTTTATTAGCTTGCTAATCACTTACCTTAACTAATACATGGGACTCAGGGGTCTCAGGTATCCACTGGGAGTACTGCACCATTTCCCATGCAGACAAGGGCATCTGCTGTACTCACACACACCTGAATTTCATGGCACTACTAATTTTGAGTGCTTTTGTGTGTGTCCTTGAATGCATCAAGAGTTCACACAAAGCCAGCATGTCTTCTTGGAAAGGATGTAGAGTGGTGTTCATATCTGTCTTCCTGATATGCTATCTTGATCTGAGTTATTAATAATACTGAAATTGTTAAAAGAAATTGTTACCTAGAAATTTACACAAAAATGTTACAGTTCTCAAAATGTTACATGAACTGGTAACTCTGCCACCCTATTTACGTTATTGGAGTCTTTCAGCTGAGCTTTTGACAGTTTTAGAAGTTGACAAATCACAAACTATTGAATGATGTCTACATTTGGTATTTTCTGTAGAAGGAAATTAACTGCATACAAACAATTGTAGCTTTGGGTCATAATCTTGTTAAACAGGAAATAGGTACTGAATTTCCCAGTCCTGGGCAATCCATTTCCTCAGTGCATGACAAACAAGTGATGCACAGAAATGTACCTACAAGTGCATTTTATACCTGCAAGTCAGCAACAGGCTGGCTGGCTCCACTTTAATGTGGTATCTTTTCTGCTTCCTGAAAAGGCATTTTAAACACAGAGAAGATAGGGTATAAACTCATATGCCTGAATTCAGACTATAATATGATACAGAAATAAAAGGAAAAACCTTTTTTTCTCCATTTTTATTTTACTCATTGTCTCATTTGTGTTGCCGCCAGAGATCTAGCTTGGATTCTTTTCCACGCCACCTAAATGTGTTCCAGGGTTTTAAGATTGCTTACTCATCCTTTTCTTTTATATTTTTCCCTTCTTGTTTCCCCCCTTTCCCTTCTCCCCATGCACACTTTGGTATTCTATTAGGTTCCTAAGGTTGAGAAAAGATTTACAACATACATTGCTCGCCAAGTGTTTATGTGAATTTTCACAAATCTTTTGTGCACAGAACTGAGGGCCTGTTGAAAGCTCTCTGCCACTGAGGAAGTTCTCATGGCCCTAGAACAGCTGGTCCACTAGGCCCTGTATGATCGTGTGAATATGGGAGACTGTTAGTGGGAACCATGCTCCAAAAGGACTCCAAAGTGTCTCCTCAGCAGGTAGGGTCATGGGTCTTTCTTCTGAACTTAAGCAAAAACATGAACTTGATCTAAGGCAGAAATGTTTGGAGAGTGCTTGAAAAAAAGAAACTGCAGCTTTATACTAAACACACAATGTTTTCCAAAACAATGACCTGGACACTAAACTGCATCTAGGAAACAGATACTTGTTTATCAATATAATAAGATGCATCCCTTTAGGTGTAACATACTCCAAATCAACAAAGTAAAAAATCAATTGGCACGTTATCTTGACTTCCTACTGTTTCTCCAAATAAAATGAAACCCTTGAATTCCAAGAGGAGGCATAGACATCATCATTTCTAGTTAATATTGTGAAGTCAAGGTTAATGTCTTTGTATTAGAGCACATCTATATTTCTCATTGTATCGTGAGTCTACAATTCATAGTTAGAATATTCTTAACATAATGGTTAAACAGAATCCAAAAAAAAGTGCTTTTCTAAGATCATTCCTTTTTCCAAAATCTTGCCAAAGGAAAACAGGAAACAGAAAATTAGGGTATTGCTAGATACATTATTTTAACAGATGCAACAAACTTCACAGCTATTACAATAAAAATACACTGAATCTACACTCCTCCATATACTGTTTAATGTAATTACCAGGGATCGTTATTGAAATACATGAGTAGCTAGAAGAAAAATGCCAAATGTAAAGCTAAGAAAATTAAAATATATAAAAGGTAATTAGTTCCTTAATTGAACTGTTCCACAGTTCAGGGACAAAAAACAATGCTGCAATATCTGATCTTCACAGCTACTTCAGTAACCATGTTACCCACAGGGACTTTTATTCCTGAAAGATTTGCCTGTGGGGAATATAAATAATTCATACCTGGAAGGCTACTGTTACTAACTGCACCACAGCCTTGTGCTCTCATTCTTGCTTTATAAAAAGTGTCTCTTGAGAAAAGTAGAATGCAGCCTGTTTTTCTTTAAGACAAATCAGTGAAGTACAGGCCACTAGGCAACCACTTCTCACCAAACTTCATGTAAAATTGCTACCCCAAAGGAGTTTATAACAATAAAGTAAAGCATCAAAAAAATCCAGTAATTTTGTCCAATTAAAGGAGGCCAAAATGATCATGCTCATAATGTAAAGTGGAAAAAGGAGTAGTGGTTTATAATGATTGAGTCCCCCTAAGCTTCTGCTCTTATCTCATTCATGCTAGTTCAGGCAAAAACAGGATTTTTAGATTGTTTTCTCCAGTCTGTATTCTCAAGCACTGAAAATACTGAACATTTTCACAAAATGTAAAAAGCAAACGTGTATGTGTGTTTGTATGTAAAATGTCAGTTAAAACAAAAATAAATTTAGGTAGCAAAAGTTAATAGGCATGGTGTGATATTTCAGTTTAAATTCATAGAAATTTCCAAAAGGTAATATCTGAATTCTTTTCATTGTACTTTCTGCGTGTCCCCACAGATCTTCATAAACAATGAATGGCATGGTTCAGTGAGCTGCAAGAAGTTTCCTGTCATTAATCCTGCAACTGAATAAGTCATCTGCCATGTGGAAGAAGGGGTTAATGTGGGTTTCTCGATGCCAGTGCTGTGTCCTTTAGGGTCTGGTGAGCCTCACCATTCTTGAGCTCCCAGGCCCTAGGGAAAAGCCAACAGAGGCCTTGAGCACAAGACTCCTGAGACAGTCTTGGGTCATGATGGGAACTCAGGCATCACATAACAGGAGTGACTGGTATAGTCAGGGTGTTGAAGTGGTTTCTTTTTATACGGTTTTCTTTATTTTGCATTTGAATCGAGTGTAATGGATTTATTATACAAACAGGTTCTAGCAAAAACGGATTAATCACAGGTTTGAAAGAAGAAAAAAATCCTTTATATAAAATAGTTCTTTTAAACGTACTAGTTGAAATTTGTATAGTTAACATCTGATTTTTGGCTAATCTAATTATTTTATAAAATACATTGTCAAGTTATTTTATTAAATTTTTTAAGATTAATATTAGTGAATATCTTTAAGATGATAGGTTGAATAACTAGTTAAAAGTGTAGGTACATGTGAGCTAAAATATTAAAAAAATATTTGGACAATTCTTCATTCTAAAAATTATATCAGTTGAATACTTATAACTGTAAGACAAAGATACAGTTTTTATCTGTATTTATAAAGGATGAAGAAATAGCAGCATAGAAGTTCAAACACTTTACTCAAGATCATATAGTTAACAAGATCTTGGAAAGTACCAGGCACCTAAGCCCTCTGTCATCATGGGGTTTATACTTCTTTCAAGCCTTCTCAGGTCTGCCAAGATAGAATTGCTTTTTACTGTGTGACTGAAGAACATTGTAGTTGTCTCTAACCATTGCGTTACAAGTATGGAGGTACTGGATCTTGTAATTTGCCCAGTCAGAGTAAACTATATTCTGGAACTGACCCTTTAGGTAGAGAGCCAAAAGTTTCAGGAGTAGAATGGAGCCCACAGTGGGGTTTCAGCGATAGGACAGAGAGGAGGGGAGAGGAGGACACAGGAGCTTATGGAGCAAAGCTCAGAGGTGGCTCTTGTAGGCTGTATCCACTAACCCTGAAAACTGCGTCTAACACTACAGCCTGAACTAACACATAACTGGTGGAGATAAAATCAAAGTCCGTAAGTGTTTATGATGAGCACGAAGTTAAAGCTGGTCTGACCAGTGCTTTCTTCGTGTGTGAATAAACTTAATGAAGAAACACATGAGCTGGGAGTGGCAGAAGGGTCGAGCCCCTCACCATCATGGCTTAGGAGGGATTTTAGAGCTTGCTGAAATTGTTTTCATGTACTGGGCTTGTGGGTCTTCACTCAAGAAAACCAAACGTCATAAGCAATAGCGTTACTGCTGATAGCAAATTTGAGTTAATATACCAAATTTGTTTTTCATTAATAAAAAAATTATATCTCTGAAAATATTAGTCCTGGATTAAAATTGTTAGCCCTAAAATTACAAAGGAAAAAACTAAAAGAAGAAAGAAACAAAAAAAGAAATAAATAAAGAAAGAAGCAATCAAAAATCATCTCTTTAAGGTTAATAGCTTTGAATCATATAAAAGCTTTGCTATACAATGGAATTAGTTAAAATATCATTTATGATTGTAATGTCAATGAAGTTCTATAAGGGTAACACAATAGGTTTAAAAGACAGCTAACCAAATTATGAATATATGTAAATGTGTGAAAATATGTGAACTTCCTCTTGTAGGATGAATAAAAAGAAATGGAGCTTGTTATACTGATAGTGGTGCATTTTTGTTGTAAAGGAGACGTTATTAGAATAATTCTGCAGAGCTCTGAGAACTACGTTTGAGTCAGACTTTGGTTCTGCTCTGCCAGATCTCGTCTTCATGGGCTCCACTCACCCATAACAAAAGGTCTATGGAAATCACCATAATCAGTTAGAACTGTAAGAATGTGCCCCAGTGCCTCAAGGTTAGTAGGCTTTTAACTAGAATCTGTCATTAGCTGTATTAGTCCAGTGAGGATTTAATAATGTTAGAGTAGTATTCGAGGCCTAAAATTATATAAGATTTTGAGAGCAAAAGACAGTGCTGGAAGAACATTCTAGGCAAAGAGCAGCACAGGAAAGCTAAGGAGCTGGGACAAAGTGTGTTTAAGGTCCAAGAATACTGACCTTGGTAGTGTGGCTTGGAGACTGTAGGTAAAAAGGAACACTTACAAACAGTGCAAAAATAGTGAGTGAGCAGGGATATAGCTCTGCAGTGAAATCTCCTATCTGGCAATCTTAGTGTCCTAATTTTGATTGCCACTACCCTAAGGAAGAGAGAAAGAAAGAAAGAAAGAAAGAAAGAAAGAAAGAAAGAAAGAAAGAAAGAAAGAAAGAAAGAAAGAGACAAACAGACAAAGAGACAAGACAGAATTATATGAAAAGGCTTAGTTAGCCTGGTAGGAAAGGCAACATAGGAAGGGTGGGCTCTCAACAATATCAAATACTAAAAATCTGAAAGAACGGAGTATTACTGGAAATGTATTACAATATGCCAGAGTTGCCAAGAGTTACAGCATTTTAATGTTATTTGACTTCTAGGATTATAATAACAATTGTAGCTATCCAAAACTATTTAATGTAAGATCTCTCACACAAAAAATGGGTTACCTCATTTATTCTTCAAAACAACCCTGAGAAGGTCACCTACCTTGAATTCATAGAAAATAAAGGGGGAACTTAAAACCTGAGGTGCAACATTTCATCTTGGAATACAGTAAGCCCTCTGCATCCACAAATTTCTCCTCTGAGCAATCAGCCAACCATGGTGATGTCGTTGCCATAAACTATGAAGTCATGCATACCAGGCACAGGGCTGTGCTAAATGTGTACAGACATTTTTCTTATCATTATTCTCAAAACAATATAATATAACAGTTATTTGCATGGCACTTATGTTATAGTAACTATGATAAGTAATCTAGAGGTAATTTAAAGTATATGAGAAAATGTATGAATATTATATGAAAGTACTGTGCCATTTAAATAAAACTACTAACATCTGTGGATTTATATTATCTTTAAAGTGGTCTATGGCACTAATTTCTCTAGATATAGGGGAATAACTGTTATTCATGGTGTATAAGATAGTAGAATGATGATTTGGTTGTACATCCCTCCCATTTGATTGAATATTTCAAAAGGACAATCCCTTTAATAAAGTTATCTATCACTAGCAGACTGATGAGAGAAATCTTATGGGGTGGACTATTTATGAAATCTCTACATGATGTACAGATGGTTAGGTGGACGGGTGGATGAATGGACAGATGGAGAATTGATCAATATGGATGACTGGTGCATCAAAATTTACTTCATAAGGAATAACTTAAATATAAAGCTGGTTTATCTTGTCCAAAAACTATAAGTTAAATGCCATAACTGTCTGCTCCTGTATAATTAAACATACTATGCCAGAGAAAGGGAGATATAATTGAAAAGATACAAGCACAAGAATATCTTTATTTGTAGCACCATTCTCTAAGGATGTGTTTTTCATGTGACAGAGTCACTTTCTTGAAGCCAATTCTTCCTTGTCACCTTGCAAGTCCAGGACACCCCTGACAGCCCATATTTGGCTCAAACCAATGGTAGAACAACAAACAGAAGGACTGAAGTGAAAGCTGTGTCACACAGACCTGTTTAAAAATAGACTGCATATATTTGATAAGCCACGGTATCCACATAACATGCCACCAATCTCCGATTCTTGTAGTTTGCTTCTTTTCCTAAACAACATTCCCTGAGTTTAACTGGAACAGGACAAAATTTATGTCAAAAGCAATGAGTAAGCATAAACATTATGATTAATTGAATGCTTGAAATATGCTCTGTATGTGTATTTCTCAACATGGCAAGCACTAAAGCCATATATTTCATTGTATATATTCATCATTCTTCTAAGCTTTATAGTGAGATACACAAGTGTGATGAATTACAGTGAAAGAACATTTACTTGTTGTTGATGTCATGTCATTAGATCAGACTGTACTTCTGCTAATATCTCTCTTGCTCCAAATTATCCTAGTTTGATCCCCAGGCCTGCCATGCTGGCCATGTCTCCAGGACATGCTGAGACTAAAATTAGGACTGGGCATGGTGGCGTGCACCTGTAATCCCAGCTCTTGTGAGGCTATAAACAGGCAGATCACTATGAGTCTGATCTTGAACACCCTGTCTACACTTCCCTAAAATACAAAAAGAAAAAAAAAATCTTAGTTTGGTTACAAATACAGATAATCCATAATTACAAGGGCACAATTTTAAGTTTTTAACTTTAATGTGTGGCAAAAGCAACACCCATTGAGTAGAAGCCAAACTTTGAATTTTAAATTTCCATCTTCTCCCAAGCTTGCAACAAGTAGCAGAACAACATTCTCTCACTACACTAAGCAACAGCAGCAAACCTGTTTACAGTTAGCTACACGGTCCAGCGGTGTACTGCCAATACTACACAACATTAAACAAAGTGAGATGGTCAGCATTTAACTAGAATATAATTTTTAGACCTGCTAAGCACATTTAAGGCAGGCTAGGTGAAACCATGACATTTCTTAGGTCAGGTCTATGGTGTGCATTTTTGACTTACAGAATTGTCAACTTACTGTGTATATGAGGATGCAACCTTCTCAGTAATCAAGGGGTATCTGTATTTGAACATACTCTTATTCATCTGCACCTTAGTTCTTGGATTTATGAGTTGGAATCTTCTGAAATGAATGCAATCTAAAGTGAAGACATTAATTTGAAGTCCATGAGGGCAAAAGGAAGGTGTGAGTATCAAATAAGACTGAACTTAATTGTGAGCAACTTCAAACGAGTGGGAGTCTTTTCTTTGTGCACATCCTAATTCTCAATGGCTTCTTTTACCAAAAGTTCTGACCTCCTGGCCTGAGCTGTTGTCCTGATGTGTTCCACTGCATACAGCAGTCAGTCCTATGAGAAAAGTCAGGCAAGAGGAACTTTACCCAATTGTTCTGTGGAGAAACAAAGTAGTAGGCTAGAATGGCGATGTTTATGTGAGAAGGGTCCAGGAGTGTGTGGAAACCAAGGAGGATTAGCAAAGAAGCAGAGGAGTGTTCCTGGGTTAGAAAAACATGAAAAAAGAAAGTCATGAGGCAAGGCAATCGGGGAGCAGGAAATGAGACAAGATAGCAAAGGAGGATAAAGTATGGTGAAGAGCAGGGCATCCAAGGGGAGAGGAGCTTTCTTAAAATTCAGCTCATCCACTTTTTTTTATGGTCCTGGAGCAACTCTTCTTTGTCTCTTCTATGTTAAAAAGGAGAACACATTGGTTTTCTGACACTGTTGAGAAGCATGAACTAATGTATATAAAGTTGTATTAGTAACCCCAAAATGATAAGCATTAAAAGGAAAGCAACTAGGGGCCAGGGAGATGGCTCAGTAGAATAAGTGCTTGCCTGGCAAGTGCAAGGGCCCGAGTTCAATCCCTGGTTCTGGGAAAATAAATAAATAAATAAATAAATAAATAAATAAATAAATAAATAAATAAAATGAAAGCAACTTGCAAAATATTATTATCCCATCAACTGAAAAATGGATAAAAAAGATGCAGTATTTTTATATACAGGAGTATTACTCCGCTATGAAAAAGACAAATTCAAGGTTCTTGTAGAAAAGTGGATTCAACTAGAAACTATTGGTAAGTGAAATAAATCAGACCCATATGTGCATGCATCCTATTGTGTCACTAGTGTGAGAACCTGAAAGAATAAATAAAATCTGTAAAGTTCAAGAGATACTGTGAAAGGGAAACAATTTGGACAATGGGCAGAACAATTTGGATAAAGAAAAGGAGAAAAGAAAGAAGCAGAAAAGATTTATTTTTGTATATATGCAGGACAGTCTAGACAAATTTACTGTTGATTTCTGCTGCTTTTTTAAAATGAGAAGTTAATGCTTCAATTTTCTTCTTTTCATTCTTTTTATTTTGAATTTCTTATGATTTTTTATTGTTTTCTTTTAAACCAGTTTTTAAGTTTATATCTGGAAACCTAAACAACTAATTTGAAAAGAAAAATCATGCAATAGAGCAGCCATTGTTGAACTCCTATTACTTTGTTTAGTGAAATTTTATACTGTTTCTGTTTTTTCCCCATAATTTTATTGACGAACAAATAGCAATGAGACAGTTTCAAATCAAATTAGTATGACGGATTCAATAATTAATACATTGAATATTGTTTCCTTAGAGTTTATTTGTTGTACAAGTTGCAGGCATGATATACTATTTATAAACACTATTAGAGCAGATCCCTCTATTCACTGAATTAAGAGAATGTAGCTATATATCTATATTAACTATTTTGAATATACAGATACAAAATGGTCATTCGTGTCCTCTTATTTTGTTTAGTTTTCTGATTTAAATAATATAGATGTGTGAATTCAGCAAAATATTCACAAATAGTCCAGTAGTCCATAACAGTATTGGCTTTTTCGTATGTCTGGCAATGTCAGAAGTTGTTGACTTGAGTCTTTTACAGCTCAAAATAATAATATGGCTTTACACCTTATACTTCATTTTTATACTTTTCTGCTGGATGGTTAAAACCAAGATGAAGCAAGACCTATGTAACAAGAACTGTAGCTTTTGTATCTGATTAAGTTCAGTCAAATCGCCTCAGGATTTATTCTGAGACCCTATACCTCAATTTGTAGATCCTTTGTGTCAGCCATGTGGATGAGTCACAGCCATTGCTTGACTAATTTGCTCACTGTGAAAACCTGAGAGAATGTTTTCTCTCCATGTGACTCTCCTTAGGCACACTCTACATCATTAATCATTTTTCTCTTAGAGGCATAATCTCCTTGATCAGAAAATTTGGGACACAACTAAGTTGCAAGATGTAACAGTACAAGTTCTCATATGTCCTGAGTCTTAACTGACCTTGAAAGGTTAGGGCCAAAATGTTGGCTGTCCTTGCGGCCCTCCTATTTCTCTAATTTCTGATCCTCAAGCATAGGTTTTTAACATTGCAGAAGAGAAACTTATTGCTATTACCATACAACCTAAGTTGTTGAGCTTAACTCACTATCTGTCTGAATATCAAACATCTTAGACTAAACATGGAAAATGTATTTTTAATCAAGTATTGTTATATTAAACTTTAAATTCCTACAACATATAATGTAAAAAATTTTAAAAAGTTAAAATATATTTTAAAAATAGGAATAAACAATTATATATGTTTACACACAGGTTTAGAAATCTAACCATATTCAGCATTGTAGCAGAATAGTCCTGCAACATACCTTTTCCTGTCTCCTGCCTTCATTCACCACCCATTTCCTTTTTAAACAAACTTCTACCCAAAAGACAGCATGGCAGCAACTGGCTTGTCATGACAAACAGCACATATTCAGAAGATCAGAATGACAGGCACTCCAAGCGTGAACCTACTACTACAAATTGCCATCTTCCGTGCAGTTGCTTAGTTCACGGGTATCAGAATATATGAGTAGTCAGGTTGAGAATCCTTCTAATTAACTACTAGATTTGAAAATCCCCTGAAGATTCTCAGATCATTGGCTTACCCATCTTGTACATAAAACTATACAGCTTTGCCTCTGTCATGTTTCCTAGCTCTTCTCCTTGCTCTGTCTTCATTGTCTAGTCTTCAAGTTTTTGCTTTCCTTTTAATTGTTATACCTTTCTCTTTGTAATTCTTCTTTTGAGTTCTTATACTAGGGAGACTATACAATACTTACACATGTGTCACATTTATTTCACTTATGAGTATATATTCAAGTGTCATCCGCTTAAATGAAGGCTTTGAGTTTATCATTCTTTATAGCTGAGTAATACTCCATTGTATAAAAATACCACATCTTTTCCATCCATTCCTCAGGTGATGAGCATGTTTGTTGTTTCCAATATTTGGCTATCACAAATTTTGCTGCTATAAACACAGGTATACATATATCACTATGATATGATGTTTTCAGATCCTCCAGGAAAATACCCAGTAGCAAGATAGCTGGTTTGTGTGGGATTTCCAGTCCTGGTTTTTAAAGAAGTCTCCATACTGATTTCCTTAATGGTTGAACCAGTCTACATTTCCACCAGCAGTGGAGAAGGGTTCCTTTTTCCCCACAGCCTCTCCAACGTTTGTTGATTTCTTCATGACAGATATTCTTTATGGGGTGAGATCATATCTTAGTGTTGTTTTAATTTGCATTTCATGGATGATTAGTGATGTGGAGCATTTTGTCAGATATATATTTGCTTCTTTAATTTCATCCTCCAGGAAGTGTGTGTTCATCTCATATGCCCATTTCTGAACTGGGTCTTTAAATTTTGGGGCCCTAACATTTTTAAGTTATTTATGAATTCTGGAGAATAGGCCTTTGTCTGTTTATTTATTTTTCAAGATTTTTTCCTGATTTGTGGGTTGCCTTTTCACTTTGTTGGTAATTTTTTTTGAAGTTCAAAAATTTCTCAATAAGAGTTGTTCCCAGTCATTATTTGGTGTTACCAGTGTGATTTCATTTTTGTTCATGAGCTCTTTGCCTACGCCTGTGTCTCCAAGAGTTTCTCCTACTTTCTCTTCCAGAAAATTGAGTGTTTCTGTTTTAATGTTTAGATCTTTAATTCATTTTGACTTTAGCTTAGTGCATGGTGATAGATCTGGGCCCTTTTAGTTTTCAGCATGTAGAGAGCCAATTTTTCCAGCACCATTTGTTAAAGAAGCTATCTTTCTTCCAGTAAGTGTGTTTGGCCCCTTTGTCACAGACCAAGTGACTGAATGTGTTCATAGAGGCTTCAGCATCTTCTAATCTATTCCACTGATCCTCAAGTCTATTTCGTTGCCAGTACCATGCTGATTTTATCACAATAGCCTTGTTCTATAGTTTCAACTCAGGGATTGTAATGCCTCCTGCCTCATCTCTATTGGCCAGGATTGCCTTTTCTATTCTCAGTCTTTTCTGGTTCCAAATAAATTTTAGGATTGATTTCTCTCTGTCTGTTCATGGTAGTTTGATAGGGATTGCATTAAATCTGTACAGCAATTTTGGGAGTATGGCCATTATCACAATGTTGGTTCTTCCTATCCAGGAGCAGGGAACATATTTCCATTTTCTGAAATCTGCTACTATCTCTTTT
Organism: Ctenomys sociabilis; assembly: GCA_004027165.1. Lineage (NCBI taxonomy): Eukaryota > Metazoa > Chordata > Mammalia > Rodentia > Ctenomyidae > Ctenomys > Ctenomys sociabilis. Next base: position 19,984 of record PVKA01016516.1, read on the forward strand.
TTCAGAGTACTGTAATTTTCCTTGACAAGATCTTTAACGTTTTTAGTTAGATTACTTCCAAGGTATATCATTTTCCTCGATGCTATTAGAAAAGGTATTGTTTCTGTTGTTTCCCTTTCAGTGTGCTTGTTATCTGTGTAGAGGAATGCTATTGACTTTTGTGTATTGAGTTTGTATCCTGCTATGTTACTGAATTTGTGTATTAATTCTAGTAACTTCTTGGTGGAGTTCTTTTGCATCTTCCATGTAAAGTATCTTGTCATCTGTGAATAATGATAATTTAACTACTTCTTTACCTATTCTTATTCCTTTCATTTCTCTCTCTTATCTAATGGCTCTAGCTAATGATTCCAGAACTTTGTTGAATAGGAGGGGTGATAGAGAACATCCTTGTCTTGTACCAGATATAGGAATAGAAGATTTCAGTTTTTCCCAATTTAGAATTATGTTAGTCGTTAAGTTGTCATAAATAGCTTTTATCACATTGAAGTAGAGGCTTTCTATTCCAATTTTCTGTAGGAAGTTAAACATGAATGAGTGTTGGACTTTGTCAAAAGCCCTTTCTGCATCAATTGAGATGATCATGTTTTTTTTTTTTAGCTTTCACTCTATTGATATAATGTATTACATTCATAGATTTTGGAATATTGAATCATCCTTGCATCCCTGGAATGGATTTTACCTGGTCTTGGTGTATGGTCGTCTTGATAATTTGTTGTATTCTATTTCCTCAGATTTTACTAGGATTTTTGCACCTAATGTTCATGAGAGAGATTGGCCTGTAATTCACTTTCTTAGTTGTGTCTTTCCTGCATGTTGGTATCAGTATAGTACTTGCTACCAGGAATGATTTTGGGAGTTCTGCTTCCTTTTCAAATTCCTTGAAGAATTTGAGGAGTATAGGGCATATATCTTCCATAAATCTCCTGTAGAATTCAGCTGTGGACCCATTAGGACCCGTACTTTTCTTTGTCGGTAGGTTTTTTATTACATCTTGTTTTTCCTTGGATGATATTGGGCTACTGAGTGTTGTTATATCTTCATGATTCAGTTCTGGTAATTTGTACTTTTTCTATGAATCTGTCTGTCCATTTTGTCTGTGTCTTCTATTCTGTGAGAGTAAAGATTCTCAAAGTAGCTGTTGACAATGTTCCTAATTTCCTCTGAGTCTGTGGTGGTTATACCCTTTTCATTCCTTATTGCTTGTATTTGAATTTCTTTCCTCTATTTGATGAAGTTAGCTGGGAGATTATTGATTTTATTTAATCTTTCATAGAACCAGTTTCTTGATTCATTAATTCTTTGAACTGTTTTCTTCATCTCAATTGGGTTTCTGCTCTAATTTTTATGATGTATTTTCTTCTTTGGGCTCTGTGTTTGGTTTTCTCTTTGTTTTCTAGTTGTTGGAAGTGTAGCATTAAGGTGTTGATTTGATCCCATTCTGTTTTCCTAATATGTGAGTTTACCACTATGAATTTCCCTCTGAGAACTGCTTTCCTTGCATCCCATAATTACAATAAGTTGTGGTTGAATTTTCATTGAATTGCAGATATTGTTGAATTTCTTGTTTAATTTCATCTGTGACCAAGTGATTGTTGAGTAGGGTGTAGTTTATTTTCCATGTATTTAGGGATTTTTTCTGATTTCTTTTGGCATTTATTTCCAGTTTCATTGGACTGTGGTCAGATAATATGCATTGGATAATTTCTGTTTTCGTGCATATCCTTAAGCATGACCTATGGACCAATATGTGGTCTATTTCAGAAAATGATCCATGTGCAACTGAAAAAAATGTGTATTCATCTGTGTTTGGGTGGAACACAATGTATATGTTCACCATGTCCATTTGTTTCAAGCTTTTGTTCAGTTCTGCTACTTGTTTGCTAAGTTTTGTCTGGTTGACCTATCTTTTGGGATAAGTGAGTATTAAGGTCTCCTTAATACTACTAAGATTGTAGTATTGGATATTAGATTTTCACATCCATTAATATTTGTTCCATACAGTTGGGTGCTGTGGTGTTTGATGCATACATATTTATGAGTGCTACCTTCTCCTCTTGAATTTTTCCCCTAACAAGTATATAGTGGCCTGTTTCATTTCACTTGATCATTCTCAGTTTGAAGTTGAGACGGTCTGAGAACAGGATTGCTGCCCCGGCTTTCTTCTGATGTGCTGGGGCATGCAGTATTGTTTTCCATCATGTGACTTTCAGTCTATGAATTTCTTTATTAGTTAGGTGTGTTTCTTGTATATAGCATACTATTGGATTTTGTTTCCTAATCCACTGGGCCAGTCTATTTCTCTTAATTGGTGAACTGAGTCCATTTACATTCATGGTTATAATTGAGATGTATTGACTTAAGCTTGACATGTCATTTACCTAGTGTTGCTTACTCCTTTTTCTCTTGCATTTAATTTTTTGCTCCATTTATTTGGTTGATTCTATGCTCAGTCATGGAGTTCTGAACATTTTCATCCCTCTCTAGAGCATCTTTCAGTAGCCTGTGCAGGGATGACTTTGTCATTGTGAAATTCTTTAGTTGTTCTTTGTCATCGAAGTATCTCTCTTCTTCATCAAACTTGAAAGGCAGGTTTGGAGGATATAGCAGTCTGGGGTGGAATTTTTTTCATTGAGGACTTGAAGTACTCTGCTTCATGCTCTTCCTGCCTTCAGGGCTTTTGAAGAGAAGTCTGCCATAATTCTGAAGGGTTTTCCTTTGATTGTGATTTGCTTCTTTTCTCTAGCAGCTTTCAGTATATTATTCTTGTGCTGAACTCTGAGACCTTGGCTATTATATGTCTCAATGTGTTTTCAATTAGGTTGAGATTGCTGGTGTTCTGTATGCTTTGGTTACCTGGCTGTCAGATTGTTTCCTCATATTTGCAAAGTTTTCTGCTATTACTTCTGCCCATATTTTTTAATGTCATTTGTATTACATCCTTCTTTCTCACTGATACCTATTCTTCTCACATTGTTCATCTTTGCATCATCTTGCATGTGATGAATTATTCTTTCCTGTGTTCTAGCTATTTTTTAAGATATCTTTTCTTACCTTTTCACTAGCTGCAACAACAGATCTTCAAGATCTGAAACTATCTTCACTTTCACTTGAGTTTTTGCAAACTTATGATTGAGATTTTAAATTCCTCTGTGTCTCTTTGACTCTGCTTCATGCGATTTATTTTATTGCTCTTTTAAGGAATCCAACATTTTCCAAATCTCTATTTTTTATCAATGTCTTCCTTAGATGCTGTTATTCTTTTACTGCAAAGTATTTTTCAGATTGGGTTTCTTCCACATGTTTCTGTAGTTGTTTCTTTACTTCAGATGCTATGAATTTAGTTTTCTTTTTTATTTCAAATATTAATTCTTCTCTCAGTTTCTCTATACCTTTCTGCTGTTTCTTATTTACTTCTGTCACTATTAATTCATATATTTCAGCTGAGCTGGTGTCCTCTGCACTTGTTCTGGGTGGGCATTCGTTTTCCTCCAGATCTTTCTGCATTTGATTGTTTACTTCACATGCTATTAATTCAGGGATTTCTTTTTTTTTTTTTACTTCTGATTTGAATTCCTCCATACCTTTCAGATGCTATTGATTCATTGCCTTCAGCTCTGTGATTCCCACCTCGTTCTTTGCTAGTGTCCTCTGCACTTATTATGGGTGTGCTTGTGGTCTGAGACTGCATTTTGCTCCTTGTTCTCATTTTGTATAGCACTGTCTTCTGACCTTTGTTGTAGAACTTTAGTGTAGTTATAACCTTGGCTCCTACTGAAATTCAGGTGTAGATCTAGAAAGTTTGAATTTATCCAGATATGCCTAGTGTGGGTCTGTCTGCTGTGCTCAGGTCCTTCTTTCTGCAATCCTTGGGAGTGAACCTGCTCTGCCCCTCTGGAAAGATGTTCTGGTCCTGAACTAGCCAGTTGGTTTTGTCCCCTACTCTCTCTGCAAAGACTACGGTTGCAGAGTTTCACCCTAGGCCTGTATGTCAGGCCTGAACTGCATCTGAAGAAGAAAAGGGGGCTAGACGAGTATGGAAGCTCTCCCACACACTCCCTGGCCTTCATCTAGGGCTGGATCTGGGGTTCACAAGAATGTGGCAGGAGTTCTCACTCAGTGGGTGTGGGGAGTGATGGAGTGGGGGGGTCCCCAAGGGCAAGGAAGGGGGTGTCACTCTTGCAGCATGCTTGGGTTTGGACCGGACAGGTCTCGCTGGCGCAGGATAGCTGGAAGCTCTCTATACCATTTTTAAAGCTGGCTTTATTATGTACTATTTGTATTCCTTAAAAAATAAAAAAAAGCCTTTAAAATCATGTTTATATTCTAGGAAATCAGGCATGTGTCAGGTGTAAATACCTCATCCTTCTAACGATTGCCCAGCAGGTGTCAGTCTAAACTGCCATGGCTCACTGTGTAGAATGTGCTAGACTTTGAGGAAGTGGAGACACAACATCTGTTTATGAAGAGCTACAGCTTGTTTCAAACAGTTATTGCCATTGCATTTGCTCTGCCAATATGTTGAGTGCATTGAATTGAATTCCCTGACTTACAGGCAGATGTCGACAAAGCCGTGAAGGCCACAGGACAGGCCTTCTAGATCATCTCTCCATGGCGTACTATGGATGCTTCAGAGAGGGGCCGCCTCCTGAATAAGCTGGCTGACTTATTTGAAAGAGATCATCTGCTGCTGGTGGTGAGTATATCTAAGCTGGATGTGTAGGGTCAGCTTGCCAAAGCATTTGCTGTGTGAACTGGCAATATGATTGATTTCAGTGAGCACAAATGCACTCTGCAGGGGAAAAACAGTAAGAGTTAATCTCAAGGAAACCTATGAAATTGTTAGCCCAGGGGCATTCTCAAGTAGTCATCTGCTTTCAGTTCTAGATGATATGCAGTTCTAGATGTTCTGCTCCCATAACAGAACATATAGGCTAAACTTCAGCAATTCCTCAGTTAGGCCAAATTAAATTAATGTCTTTATGCTAGAATTTTAACAAGGCTTTAGCATGGTATCATGTAGTATGAATCTTCTGTAGTATTTCACTAAGTTTCACAAACATACTTGGCCCTGAACTTTCACAGGAATACTTACTAGACTTAGTTGAAGGTACCTGACATATGTCACTAAAAAAGTCTTATTTTTCCTCACTTCCATAATTAAATTTCTTCTTTATAAAATTCATGAGTGAGGCCATCAAATAGCTCAGCAGATTAAAGTGCCTGCTTAGGTAGATGCAGCAGCCAGGGTTCAATCCCCAGTGTGCTATGCCAGCCCCACCCCTGGGGTGCACTGAGATGGTGATTGAGACTGGGCATGATGGCACGCTCCTATAATCCCAGCTCTTTGGGAGGCTGAAAACAAGAGAATCACTATGAGTCAGATCTACATAGTGAGACCCTGTAGACACTGCAGACCCTTACTAAATATTTTTTAAAAAGAAAATTCATGAGTGAAAACCTCAGGTATTATAGATTGGTTATATTCATATGTAATATAAAAATTAAAAATGATTATTATTTTGGAGACAGGATCTTGTCCTTGACTCACTATGTAGTCCAGGCTGGGCTTAAACTTATAGTAATATCCTGTCTCAGCACCCAGAGTGTTGGAGGGGCCAGGGACACAACTCAGGGACACAAACACTTGCCTGGCAGGAGCAAGGTGCTGTGTTTGATTCCCACTTCAAAAACAGAAAGAGAGAGAGAGAGAAAGAGAGAGGGAGGGAGAGAGAGAGAGAGAGGCAGAGTCAGAGATAGACAGACAGAGACATAGAGAGATAAACAGAGGCAGACAGAGAGAGATATTATTGAAACATTAAAAAATAAGTAAACTGTCAACATGATGAAATCTTGTTGCAATTCCAGTCTGATCAAGACAATTGCATACTATTCTCACCAGGGTGATGTATCAAATTGTGACCAAATCTTCAAAAGTTAGGTATCAGAGAACACTCAGAATGAGCACTGTAGTTTAGTAACTGTAAGATCCTACCCACTGTGCCTAAATCATGCAATATAATCCTACATACATATTATTATAACTCTTTTCGAGTATCTGGTTTTAAAAGAGAAAATCAAAGAAAACCCATGAACCCAGAAAAAGTTATAGCCAACAATCCCTCTAACAAAGGCCTATCTACAACTAAAGAATTTTTTAAAATCGGGACCCCACAATTCAAAAGTTTAATACAAAAATGGGCATATGAGATGAATATATACTTTTCAGATGAAGAAATATAAATGACACATAAATACATGAAAAATGTTCAACATCATTGATCATTCAAGAAATGAAAAAGCAACACTGAGATTCCATCTCATCCCAGGAAGAATAGTTATCATTAAGAAACCAGCCAATAACAGATGCTGTAGGTCATGTGTGGAAAAGAAAACCCTTCTCCACTGTCAGTGGGAGTGCAGACTGGTACAACCACAGTGGAAATCAGTGTGGAGATTTGACAAAAAGCTAGGGTCAGAGGTCCCATTCAAGCCAGCTATTTCTCCTAATGGGTATTTTTCCACAAGAACTGAAAACATCATGCCACAGAGATTTATGTTCACCCATGTTTATAGCAGTGAAATTTATCATAGCTAAATCTTGGAAGCAACCCAAATGCCCATCAGCTAAGGAATTGATACAGAAGATGTGGTATTTTTACACAATGGAGTATTATTCAGCTATAAAACAGGATAAATTTGAATCCTTTTTGGAAAATGGATGCAACTAGAGACCATACTCTTCAATGAAATAAATCTCACCCCAATTTGCAAACACTGTATTGTCTCCTTAGTGTGAGAACCTGAAAGAAAAAATGGATTCTGAAGGGTACAGTAGATAGTGGGAAAGGTAATAATCTTATTCTAAAAGAAAGAGTTACTCAGTTGGGGGAGATTGTGAGAAAGAGACTTATCTGTGTATGTAAGCAGGACGCTTTAGATAATTATATTGTTGACTTCTGCTTGTCTGTGGAAAGAGGCAGTTAAAGCTTAATTTTCTCTTGTCATTTCTTTTCAATTTTTCCCCATTTCTCTCTTCTTGATTTCATATAATTTTTTCATTTTTTTCTTTATTCTTCCAATATTGCCTGCAATATTGGTAATCTGAACAAGTAATTTGAAAACACTATGCAATACAACAGATACTGTCAAATTCATATGCCTTTTTAAAATGAAATTCTGTGTAATTTGTTTTTTTCTGCTTTAATACTATTTTTTACTCTTTTTTAAAAAATAAAATAAAGAAAAAAATCAAGATAATTTAAGATTTGTTCTATGTCAAAAATTCTGCAGTGCATATTCAACATCTTGAATTTTATTTTAATATAAATTTTCTCTAAAGAATACAAAATAAATAAAAAGGATTAGAAGCATTACAAAATTTCACTAAGTGATGTGATAGGAATTCAACAATGTGTGTTCTATTGCACAATGTTATCTTCAAATTTGTTGTTTAGGTTGCCAGATATAAACCTGCAAAATTGATTAGAAAGAAATAACAAAACAACAACAAAGAAAAAGTTATGAGAAATTAAAAAGAAAAAGAACAAAATTAAGCATTACTTGCTCCTACTCCTTTCAAACACCATCAGAAATCGGCAGTACAGTTACCCAAACTATCATTCATATATACAAAAATAAAACTTTTTCTCTTCTTTCTTTTGTTCTTTTCTTCACCACAGTTTACCCTTCTGAATGAAGAATTCTTTCCCTTTCACAGTATCTTTTGTGTGGTTTCGCTAATGTGAGAATCCAGAATGAATAAAATATTTGGGGAATTATAAATTTAAAAATTATAATTGTTTTTCAGACAATGGAGGCAACAAATGCTGGAAAAATATTCGCTAGTACATATCTGATGAATCTAGAACTCTGCATAAAAACGCTACACTACTGCCCAGGCTGGGCTGACAAGATCCGGGCCGCACTACACCTGTGGGTGAGGACTTTGGGAGACCTCCAGGCAGGCGAGGGCTGAGGCGATGACTCCACTGACTGATTTCAAAAGCCTGCTCTTGAGGATGACAGCCAAACAGAGCCAAATGTTAAGCCAGAACCGCTCCAAGCTAGGAAATTCTGTGATGACTCAGGAAATGGTCTTTAAGGTTGTTTCAGCATCACAAGGCAGAAGAGAACACCGCGGGAATTTTAGAAATTCTGGAAGTAGGGATATCCTTAAGCCAGTTACTGATGTGGGGCAACGATCTCGGGGCCAAACTGCTCAGAGCTGGCCTCTGACATTAATCATTAACGTTTCATTGCCATAGTGACATTGATACCCTTCCGTAATGTAACTGTTTAGGTCTCTTTGCCCGCTCCTCAATGTGGCAGCTATATGATCTGAGCCCATTCAACCTCAGGATGGCCAGACTACAGTAATGAAACAAACTAATTCATATTGATTTGTTTCAAATAGCTTCAAAATGATGTAAGGCTATGTTTATAGCCTTACGTATGTTTATAGCCTGAGGTAAGAATTTGCGTATATAAATGTTTGTGTTATTGGTAGTATATGCACTTCACAAGATGGAAATATGAAAAGTATTTCATATCGTAAAAGCTTCATTTGTGAAATATTAAGGATAGAACTTACCTCCTAGAAAGACATAAACTTTAGGAATAAAACACACTTCCAGGACTGACCCAGATGTGTGGGTCTAATCTAACTGGGTGTCCACTAGGATACAAGTGAGATGGAGAATATTACAGTGCTACCAAGAAATGTGGCTCTTTTAGTGCCTGTCTCCCTTTGCCCTCAGACCACTTGGAAAAAACCTTTGAAGTACATGTGAATCTTCAGAAAGACAAGCCTTGCTGTGACAGCCAGGGGCTTCCTTAGAGTCTGAACTGGAACTAAGCACAAAGAGCTAAGCTATATATGGATATCCACATCAAATTCTGAGGCACATTATACAAAAGAGAGCTGTCCGTCACATTGGCCATATTTTACAATGATCATGAGTCCTGGCTTTCAGTTTAGTAAGCAGAGGAAAGCAACACCTCAGTGCAAGTTGACAGAATGACTCATCCCTTCCAGAATGATGGTTGCAATTTTACTGCTTTAAAAGTATATTTTTCAAAAGGATTAAATTACTGATAAAACAACGAGCTGCTGAAAATGCATCTAAATATGGCTCTTCTTTTACCCAGATATGACCCTTCCTCCTTTCTTCATTTTCCTATAAAATGTTGAGGATAGTAATGCAGGACATATTCTCCTTAGTGATGCACAACATAATGCAGTATCTTACAGACACTTGCTCGTGTAGTACCACTGCTTTTGTTTAACTCGATTTTATGGTTTTGGACATCCTGGGCTATTAGTGGAGGGCTCCAATTTCTGCTTTGTAAGTTATTGGAGAAATGCTGCCCTTGTCATGATTTTAATTCCTATTTCCATCTTCTTCTAACCTCAATTTCAAACTTCCATCCAGCAAATGTCAAACACATTAGTTCTCTAAAGATCGGGAGCATGATTTGTTTTCCAGATGGAGACTTCTTCACATACACGATGTGAACCTATTGAACTGTGACTCCAAATCATTCCTGTAAGTTGCTCTCCTGTATATATATATATATAAAAGTAAACCTTAATTTAATTTGTTGACAAGGCTTTCTCTGTCATAAATGGATGCTTGCTTATTGGTTAAATATGATGTCGAATTCAACAAGTAGGGCTCGTTGAAACTAGGCTTGCTAGGACTGGAATTCTGGGATGTAATTTAGGAAGTGCCCAAATCTACCTATACCCTGACATATCTCGTGAGAGTATTTCAATGTTCCTATATCAAAAAGCCTCAACCTGTTACTCTATGGGTCATTTTCAACACTTGTGTTCTGTGCTGCTATTAAGAGCTTCTTTTGATGTGCATGTGACAGAAATAACCGTGGGCTCCTCTGCCTGGGCCAGCCCTTCAGTGGAATGGGGTGACTACTCTCTACCCCTGTCACCTCTGAGACTTCTCATCACAGACTAGAGTAGCAGTAAAAGTGTTCAAATCCTGAAAGACATTTTTCTATTTTTCACTGGTTAATATTGAAAGTACACAGCAGTTGCATGCCTTGCGATGAGTGCGAACCACCTCATAGCACGTTTGTTCTTTTTCTCCCCCTCCTTTTCCTCTCCCACCCCAATACCCATCTCTTGATCTCTTTCCCTTTTGCAAAAGATTTATTTATTTATTTGAATCTACCTTTCATTTATTTCTTTTAATATATAATATCTTGGGATTGCCATGTAAGGGAAGCTGTGAGATCCTTCATCTTGAGTGTCTGACTTACTGCACTCAAGGTTTAGTCCACTGATCTCCAGATGACTCAGATGTATCTTTTATGGCAGAGCAGTCATATGGGATCTCAATACGTTTTCTTACTCATTCATCTGTGCAGTCAGTCATAAATAGGCCACTTCTCAGATTTGGATGAGTTGAGCTGCAGTAAACATGCGAGTGCACACATCATTACAATGTAATGTTTTTAATTCCTTCAGGAAGATACTTAGAAGGTAGAGAGTTGGATCAAACATAATTTCTATTTCTAGCTCCTTAAAGAGTCTCCATGTTTATTGGCTCATCAATAATTTAGAGGAACTCCTTTTTCCATATAGGTATAGCGATATTTCTTATTGAATTTCTTCATGGAATAAGACATTCTTTAGGGAATAAGATGGATTCTCAGTGTTGTTTGAACCCATTTGCCTTTATTAAATGTAGGTGATGTTGAACATTTTTTCAAGCATTTATTAGTGACTGATATTTCATCTATTCCTTTGAGTTGCCCATTCTCTGAGTGTATCTTTTATTTTATTGGATCATTTTCTTACTTCTTTATATGTTATAGATATTACTCCTTCAAAAAATAGCTGCCAAAATTTTCCCATTGTGTACATTATCTTCTTACTCTATTACGTCCTTTGCCATGAAGAACTTTTTAATTTGATACAATTTCCTTTTTAAATCCCTGATTCTATTTCTTGTGCAACTGGCATTTCTAATCACAACGTCCTTGCCAATGTCTGCGCCTTCAAGAGTGTTACCTATTTTATCTTTCAATAGATTGTTTCTGCTGTAACATTCTGTGATTGCTTTGGTTTCACTTTGGCACTTGGTGAGAGATATGTGTCCTGCTTCAGTCTTCTGCATGTGGATGATCAATTCTCCAAAGATCATTTGTTAATGTATTTCCTCCACAGTTCGTTTTTGAGTCCCTTGTCAAAGATCAGACACCTGAGTGTGCGTTGGGTGTTTCTGCATCCTCGGCTCTCTTTCACTGATCCACATTTCTGTTTTCATGTCAGTATCATGGGTCTTACTACTGTAGTTTTATAACATAACTTGAAGCATCAAAGGACTGTTGATAACCTTTATTTTACTCTTATTGCCCAGGAATATTTTTACTATTCTGAGTCCGTCTAGTCCCATAAGAATTTTATGATTATTTTCTCTAGTTCTGTGGGGAATGATGTTAAGATTTTCAAGGAGTTTTTAAAAGTTTAAATGAAATAGTAAATTTAAGTGAAATACAGGCATTTGAAATGCTATATAAAATATATTATACCTTTAGATAAGAGGCTCTGATCATTCAAGTATCCCTATAAAAATAATGACATTTTAAGTAAAATTTTGTTTCCATTTATCCAAACTAAAAGTATACTATGCAAACATAGCTGAAATACTTGAAAAGTCCAACTGAAAACATGTTGAAGTGCTCTGAAGTTCTTAAATGAGAATGTGACCCGGGTTTATTTTTTGTTTGAATGAGATTGAAGGGTAAACATATAACGTTTTAAGTGAAATTATTCATTCATTCAAATATACAGCAAAGTTCATTGAAGCCCCTATAGCTAAATACTAATGATACATCACAGGACAACTATGTGCACTAGAGGATGTTACCAGCATTTATGGAGAATGAGGAACTCATCACGGTTCACACAGCTGCTCGGTGATGGCCCTGGGATCTGAGCCCAAGCTCTCCCCCTGTGCGTCCTGTCATCTTTCTCTTCACGAACATTGTTGGTCCTGGATGGAGGAGTAGCTCAGTGGGAGACTACAGGCAACCTTTATGCAGCCCTGGGCTGGAACCCCATTTAGACAAAAAGAGTGTTTACACCACAAATAGTTGAATAAATAAAATAAATGTCCTATAGAGAAAAGAGAATAACCCCTTTTTAAGATCAAGTACTGTTACTTGGAATTTTTAATTCTAACAGGATAAAAAGTCACTAGAGTGCTTGCTGGTATCCAAAACCAGGCAGTGATTTATTCTTGTAGAATATATATATATATATTTTTTTTTTCAGAACTGGGGATTGAACTAAGGCCCTTGCACTTGCCAGGGAAGCACTTATTCCATTGAGCCATTTCCCAGGCCCTTAGAATAAGAATTAAAGTAGCAGCATGTGATTAAATTTTAGGGCTTTCTCCTTGTCCTTCTGTGTGCTTTAGTCAGAGTGTTATCACTTACTAGTACCTTCTGGCCAGGACCTTATAGAAAATATTCTGGATGCCTGTAAAAACTGCTGCCATCATTATTTAATGGCTATGGGGGAGGGAGGAGCTATATCAGCCAAAGTCACATTAATATCTGTGCCTTTAAGCAACACAAAGACTTCACTGTGGAACATTGCTTTGCAGTGGGACCATTCTTTGCTCATGCTGGTGTGGAAGATAGGGCCCGCCCTCAGCTGTGGAAACACGGTGGTTGTCAAACCCACAGAGCAAACGCCTCTTATGGCTCTTCATGTGGCATCCTTAATTAAAGAGGTAAGCTTCCTGGTGAGGGGTGCACGAGAATGCCAGAGCCCTACCCAGGATGGGAAGCCCTCATGAGATCAGCCACCTTCTTCAGCTACCTTCTGCTCAAAGGCACTGTCTAGCGGTGCCGTGTGTGAGTAGGGCTGGTGGCTGGGATTAGGGGAAGTCAGTGCTCTTGAGTCTCCCTTCAAATGCAGACTGGGAGCCACCCAGGGGTTTGGCGTTAGTCATGTGGGGACTGTTTGCTTGCTTTTGTCCCAATCCCATGACTACAAATTCATGGTGAAACTAGTACAGCATCCTTTCAGTGCTGGAGTGTTACGCTAGTTTCTAACTATTATTCATGGTTCAGTAGTTTTTGCAAATTTGTTTAAATTTTTAAAAATTCTTAGTTTTAATTTCATTGTACCAGTATGTATTTTTTTTTAAAATACTGGGCCATAGTCTTTCTAAAACCTATTCTCATGAAGGGATACTTTATATTCCCTTTTCTCTTTCTTTTTTTGTGTAGGGTCTCACTACACAGCTGGGCTTGTAGTAATCCTCCTGTTTTCAGCTTTCCAGTGCTGGGATTATGGGCATACACCATAATGCCTGGACTATATATTCCCTTTCTATTGTACTTCTCTGTTTTCTATTTCAAATCAGCAAAGACTATATGAAACTGATTTTCATTAACTATTGTCATTGTGTGAATATTTTTAAAATCACTCATTATCTTTTGTCCTTTCTCTTTTACTAAAACATAAACAATTTTTTGGCACTAGACACTTGAAAGTTATGAAAGCTACACTCACACCTTAAAATTATTTTTCATATCAAATTAAATATAGTCATAAAGTATGTGAAATGAAACAAAAATATAATGTAAATAACATGCAACTTTACAGGCTCAACTCAGCTGCAATCTTGGCTTCTAGGAGAATTCTTTAACAGGGGTTGATATCAGTTTATGAAACTTTACCCCAAACAGGATATCCATGCTTACATAACATTTTATTGATTAATTAAAGTCATTGGATATTTGGAACCCAGCTCCTAAGCCTTAAGCATTCAACTAGTAGGAAACTGAAAATGTGAAGTTGTTTAGTTTTTCAGTTTTGGTCATAGGATAATAAAGATATTACTTCACTTCTGTGTAAATATTTTACCCAACACTTTGAGATATGCTATCTTCTTGACTTACTATAATGAAATTTGAGACTCAGCAATGAGCCATTGGCCTCTTGACTTGAGCTGGGAAGAGCTTGTAGTTACATTTCATTATTTTTATGTGGGTTTAGAAATGAAATGATAATAATAAAGGATAAAGCTACTTAGTTGCATTGTTTGTGATAGAACAACTCTCCAGGTCAGCCCAAAGAACCAGCCTCCATCCCAGGTCCCCCTTTCTTCCATCATTCTGAGGTCTGTTATGACAGTTTTGCTTTTAATCCTTCCAGGTAGGTTTCCCTCCTGAAGTGGTGAATATTGTCCCCAGCTATGGGCCCACCACAGGGGCAGCCATCTCTTCCCACATGGATGTTGACAAGGTGGCCTTCACAGGATTGACGGAGGTAATGCTACTCACTCAGGCAGGCCATTGAAAGACGGGCACATCTCTAATTACTCCAAGCATATTTATGTAGCTATTCTTTGAAGTCAACACTTCTTTACAACAAAAGTTCACTTTAATGCTTTGGTCCTTATTCTATCTTATAATTTGTTTATGCAATGTAAGCAGTTGTGGTTTACATGAAATGAAATATTGATTACAAACCTTAAAGGACAGGGCTGTTCTAAGTGTATTCTTTACCTTCTCTTATGAGAAATAGAACCACTGTGTGATATGATTTGTAGAGTTCATGATAGAAGAGATAAATTAGGCCACAGTGATTTGTATAAATTAATAGTTATACCTTACAGATTATGAAAATTAAGGGGCAGCACCTCACCCTGAGCTTCTTATTTGGGACTTTCTTTTCTATACCTTCTCAAAGGAAGTCAGAAAATCAGTTTCCCTTGATGTTAGCAATGGTCTCACTCATAATATGCCTATTGCATTTGGCCTGGTTGTCCAAATAATTTAAAAACAATAGTATTCCCTCCTTGAGCACCTCAACAAGCAGGGATGTGGAAAACATATTTGGGGAGAGCAAATGGTTTTTCTGCCATAAGCAAATGAAAGAGGAGAAATCTTACTAAGTCAAGCAAAAACATTCTTAAATTTTTCTCATTGGTTATGACTTTGTTAGATGTTCAACACAAAAAAGTAATGTATGCCTCTCACTGGTACATAGCCTAAGCATAGACTTTCAGCCTAGTTTCATCTTATAAAGCAGCTGACATAAGTACAAAGAAGATAAGATGTAATAGGGGGTAAAATATGGGTAACGAGCTATAGAGGGATTCACGAGAAACAATACTCATCTCCAGATGGCTATTAGGATGTCCTCCAGGATTGGGAGTATGGTTGCATGTGAAAGCCTGATGATTGAAAAATGAAAAGAATATTTTTTAAGGCTGTCCATCCTGTGTTGCATAAATCAAGTGCCTTTTTACATCATAATAAAAATATAAACAAAAAGGTTCTGTTACTCATGCCCAGTAACTACATATACTTTATATGTGTCCCAAGACAATTCCTCTTCCTTCAGTGGGGCTCAGGCCACCAAAATGCTGGACCCCCATGAGCCTAGGGTGAAATGAAGGTATTTTGATTATTTTATAATTCTAGTAAGTCATTGTAATACAGTTTCACATAAAAAACTGGAGTGGGATGTTAAGTTGTATTTTCTTTGTTTTACATAGAGGTAAAGAATTAAAAAAAATAAAACCTGTCTTCTGCCAGCCATTACTGAGAAGCAGACAGGCCAAGTGGCCTTCAGGGTTTTCTGTGCACAGCTGGGAAGGCACAGGGTGTGGCCATACCTGTTAACATGACTGAAATCACAGCAGGGAGGGAATCTGAAAGAGGGTCTGTGCTCCCCAGCCTGGAGTTGTGAGCGTTCCCGGGAGAGGAGATGCAGGTGCACTTCCAGGTCACTCTCAACTGCAGTCCTCTGCTGCCTCTGCCTCCACCTCCAGCATCACTGCTTCATATACTCAGCTCAACCCTAAGCTTCTAAGCATTTCCGGGACGTTCACCTACAGATATGAAACCTTGACATTGAACAACCCTCAATGCTCCTCCCCCTGGAAGTGTGTCTCAGAAATGTTGAGTATGTTCATTACATTGGAAATTAAGCTTAAGAAGACGAGAAAGCATTCTTAATCACCATAAATGAAATTTCAGTGTTTGAAGATGGTCATATGAAGTACATTGTCGAAGGAAAATTGGACTTCAGGAAAATTTCATGCAGGTTTATTTTAGTTTAACTTCATTAAGCTACTTTGAGAGATTTACTTGGGTCCCCTGAAACTATTTTAGCAGATTAATACTCAATTCTGTAAGGCACAGCAGCAGTTCAGTAACCACATAAATGTTCATGCATATGTTGTCTTATTATTTAATAAAAATAGGAACTTTATATTAAAATCTGACACATAGATTTAGAAATGGAATCCAAGAAGTAAAACAAAAAGACACAGGGCCGGCCAGATAGCTCAGTGGGCTAAAGCACCTGCTTTATGCAGAGCTCAGCAGCTGGTTCCATCCCAAGCATGCCATTCTAGCCCTACTCTTACGGTGTGCTGAGACATAATTGAAACTGGATGTAGTGGCATACCCACGTAATCTCAATACTTGGAAGCTAGAAATAAGAGAATCACTACAAGTATGATCTATGTAGTGAGACCCTGCAGGTCCTGTATTACATACATAAAAATAAATAAAAAGAAAACACAAATAAAATAAAAAATATAAAAAAGATGCAAAATAAAATCATTATATTAATGAAAAAGATAAAGATTGTTTTAGTGAATCAAGGTGTCAATAAAAGTATATGTCAGGTTTTATACTTTGAAAAACAAAACCGAGAGTTCCACCCTAGCACAGGCCCTGGGATTGTGTGAGAGACCTTCTGGCTACCCGCACCAGCGAGACCTGTTGGGTCCATTCCCAGGCACTATGAGTGAATGAGGCTCCCTTCCACTCCCTTGGGACTCCATCACCACCACTCCTCTGCGCCCCCCCATGCTGTCCAAGTGACTGAGAATTTCTGCCACATTTGCAGGACCCTCGGATCTAGCCCTATCCCAGGCCCAGGGAGTATGTGAAAGAGCTTCCCCCCTCCCCTAGCCTTCTTGTTCCCTTCAGATGCAACTCAGGCCTAGCATACAGGCCTAGGGTGAAACTCTATAGCTGCAGTCTTTGCAGAGAGAGTAGGGGACCGAACCAGCCAGCTAGTCTAGAAGAACATCTTGCCAGAGGAGTGTAACAGGTTCATTCCCAAGGGCTGCAGCAAGAAGGAGCTGAGAACAGTAACCAGACCTAAGCCAGGTACAAAGGGATAAATTCAAACTTTCTAGAACTACACCTGAATTTCAGTAGGAGCCAAGGTTATAACTACACTAAAGTTCTACAACAAAGGTCAGAAGACAGTGCTTATACAAAATGAGAACAAGAAGGAGCAAACTGCAGTCTGGGACCACAAGTCCATAATAAGTGCAGAGGATACTAGCACAGAACAAAGTGGGAATCACAGAGCTGAAGTCAGTGAATCAATAGCATCTGAAATAAAGAAACAATTGCAGAAATGTACAGAGGAACTTGAATCGCAAATAAAAATAGAAATCTTTGAATTAATAGCATTTAAACTAAAAAATCAAATGCAGAAACATCTGGAGGAAACTCAATGCCCACCCAGAACAAGTGCAGAGGACACTAGCTCAGCTGAAACCTATGAATTAATAGTGTCAGAAGTAAATAAGCAACAGTAGAAAGGTATAGAGAAACTCAGAGCAGAAATAATTTCTGAAATAAAAAAATAAAATTCTAAATTCATAGCATCTGAAGTAAAGAATCAAATACAGAAACATATGGAGGAAACCCAATCTGAAAAAAGCTCTGCAGTAAAAGAATTAATATTCTCTTCTAAAGAAGAAATTGGTGAAAAAAAGAGGAGATTAGAAAAATGATGGATTCCTTGAATGAGCAATGAAGAAATAGATCGCATGAAGCAGGGTCAAGAGATTCAGAGGCACTTAAAATCTCAATCACAAGCCTGCAAGATGATGCAAAGATGAACAACGTGAGACTAGTAGGGATCAATGAGAAAGAAGGAGTAAATACAAATGACATTAAAAATGTGGGCAGAAGTAATAGCAGAAAACTTCCCAAATATGAGGAAATAATCTGACATCCAGGTAACTGAAGCATACAGAACACCAGAAATCTCAACCTAATTAAAAACACATTGAGACATATATTAGTTAAGATTCCTACGATCCAACACAAGAATAATATTCTGAAAGCTGCCAAAGAAAAGAAGCATGTCACATTCAAAGGAAAACCCATCAGAATTATGGCAGACTTCTCTTCACAAACCATGAAGGCCAGAAGAGCATGGAGTAGAGTACTTCAAGTCCTCTATGAAAACAAATTCCAACCCAGAATACCATACCCTGAAAAACTCTCAAGTTTGATGGAGAAGTGAAATACTTCCATGGCAAAGAACCACTAAAGAATTTAGTTGTTGACAAAGCCAACACTACAGACTACTGAAAGATGTTCTAGAGAGGGACCAAAATGATCAGAATTCTATGAATGAGAACAGAAGCAAACAGCTAAATAAGGCAAACAATTAAATGCAGGATGAAAAGGAGTAAACAACAGTAGGTAAATAATATGTCAAGGTTAAGTCAGTACATCTCAATTATAACAATCAGTGCAAACAGACTCAATTCACCAATTAAGAGAAATAGACTGGCCAAGTGGATTAGGAAACAAAATCCAACAATACGCTGTATACAAGAAACACTTAACTCATAAAGAAATTCATAGGCTAAAAGTTAAAGGATGGAAAACAATACCACATGCCCCAGCAATCAGAAAAAAGCAGAGGCAGCATTCCTGTTTTCAGAAAGTCTCAACTTCAAACCTAGAATGATCAAGCAAACTAAAGGACACTTACACTTGTTAGGGGAAAAATGCAAGAGGAAGCGGTAACACTTATAAATATATATGCACCAAACCCAGGAGCACCAAAATACATAAAACAAATCTTAATGGACTTGAAAAATCTAATATACAATACTACAGTCTTCATAGGAGTCCTTAACACTCCATTATTCCAAAAAGATAGGTCAACCAGACTTCTTAGCAAAGAAGTAACAGAAGTGAACCAGAGCTTGAAACAAGTGGACTTAATATATATATACAAAGTGTTCCACCCAAATACAACTGAATACACATTTTTTTCAGCTGCACATGCTGGTCCACAGGTCATGCTTAAGGATATGCAAGAAAACCGAAATTATCCCATGCATATTATCTGACCATATTGTAATGAAACTGGAAGTAAACATCAAAAGAAACCAGAAAAAAACCCTAAGTACATGGAAATTAAAGAACACCCTACTCAGCAATCAATGTGTCATAGATTAAACAAGAAATTCAACTACAATTCAATGAAAATTCAACCACAACTTACCAGAATTTATGGGATGCAATGAAAGCAGTTCTCAGAGGGAAAACCATATCTATGAACTCACACATTAGGAAAACAGAACTGGAATAAATAAACACTCTAATGCTGCAGCTCCAACAATTAGAAAAAGAAGAGCAAATCAAACCCAGAGTCCAAAGACGGGAAGAAATCATAAAGATTATAGCAGACTTAACCATCCAGCAGAAAAGTATAAAAATGAGATATACAATGTGGGGCCATAATGATAAGTTGAGCTGTAAATGGCTACAGTCAACAACTTCTTCAGATTACTATTATTGTGGAATGCTGAACTGTGTTGGATTGTGTTGCCGAGTTCAGACACCTAAATTGGTTTAATGACAACGGAGTGCCCATCTTTCACAGATCTGGACAAAAAAAGGGGTATAGAAAGGAAGAATCATGGTGTGTGTGTATCAACAGTACAGTTAGGATAAATATGCCATGCTTCTGCATAATTCTATGAGAAGCAAGATTTGCACTAATTATGGTTGGACAAGATATTATTTTAGCTTCTAGTACTATGGACAACCACTAGAAAAATAACAAGGTAGAAAGTATTAATTATTGAATCTGTGATATAATTCAGGTATAAAAAAATAAGATACGCAAACAGCTACACTCTCTTAATTTACTGATAAGAGACATTCGCTATAATAATGTCTGTAAGTATAATATCATGTATGCACCTTGTATGATACCAAAACATTATGAAAACAGTTTGCAATGTATTAATTTATCGAATCTGTCCTGTTGATGTGTCTTGAAACTGTCTCATTGATATTTGTACTTAAAAAATAAAGTAAAATAAAGATAAAAAATAGCAGTAATTAATTCAATTGAGGTGAAGAAAACAGTTCAAAGAATCAACGAATCAAAAAGCTGGTTCTTTGAAAGACTAAATAGAATTGGAAAGCCCCTAACTAACCTCATCAAAAAGAAGAAAGAAAAAGTTCAAATACAAGCAATGAGGAATGAAAAGAATATATCACCAAAGACCCAGTGGAAATTCAAAAGATTGTCAATAACTACTTTGAGAATCTTTAAACTCACAGAATAGAAGACACAGAAGAAATGGACAGATTCCTGGAAAGGTACAAATCACCAAAACTGAATCAAGATTTAACAACTCTCAATAACCGAATAACAGTCAGTGAAACATGAAATGCATTAAAAAGCCTGCCTACAAAGAGAAGTCCAGGTCCTGATGGATTCACAGCTGAATTCTACAAGAAATTTATGCAAGATATATGCCCTATACTCCTCAAACTCTTCAAGGAAATTGAAAAGGAAGCAATCCTCCCAAAATCTTTCCTGAAGGCAAGTATACTGATATCAAAACCAGGGAAAAGCCGGGCGTGGTGGTGCATGCCTGCAATCCCAGCACTAGGGAGGCTGAGGCAGGAGGATTGTTGTGAGTTCGAGACCAGCCTGAGCTACAAAGTGAGCTTAAGGCCAGTCTGAACTGCACAGTGAGACCCTGTCTCAGACAAGACAAAAAAAAAAAAAAAAAAAAAACAGGGAAAGATGCAAATAAAAAGAGAACTACAAGCCAATCTCTCTCATGAACATAGATGCAAAAATCCTCAATAAAATCTTAATAAATAGAATATAGCAAATAATCAAAAAGAATTAGCTAAAAAGAAGGGCTGGAAGGACTGCCAACATTTTGTCCCTAACCATTCAAGGTCAATTAAGACCCAGGACATATGAGAAGCTGTACTGTAATATCATGCAACTTAGCTGTGTCCCACATTTTCTGATCGAGGAAATTATAGGGCCAAAGAAGAAAGTGATCAATGACGGAGAGTGTGCCTAAGGACAGTCACATTGGGGGAAAACACTCTCTCAGGTTTTCACAGTGAGCAAATTGGCCAAGCAAGTAACTGTGAATCATCTACATGACTGACACAGACAAAGGATCTACAAACTGTGGTACAGGGTCTCAGGATAAATCCCGAAGGGATTTAACTGATCTTAGTCAGATACAAAAGCTACAATTCTTATTACATAGGTCTTGCTTTATGTTGGTCTTAACAATCCAGCAGAAAAGTATGAAAATGAAGCAGAAGAAACAAAGCCATATTATTTTGTTGAGCTGTAAAAGACTCAAGTCAACAACTTCTGACATTGCCAGACATATGGAAATCCCAAGAGTATTGTGGATGACTGGATATTTTGGAATATTTTGCTGAATATACACACCCGTAGTATTTAATTAACAAAACTAAACAAAAAAGAGAGATACAAATGAGTGACCATTTTGTATGTGTGTATCCAAAATAGTTAAGATAGATATACAGCTACATTCTCTTAATTCAATGAATAGAAGTATTTGTTCTAGTAGTGTTTGTAAATAGAATATCATGTCTGCATCTTGTACAACAAATAACCACTAAGAAACAATATGCAATGTAAAAAAACACCAGCTAACTATAGCAAAAATAATGTTAATGTTGCATGGGCCACATTGAATGAAAAGCTTGTGAACACATATCAGGTAAATATAAAATGTTAAACCTGTCTCTTGAGCACATAGCAAAGTCTCCCCTTGGCAACGCTGCATTTCAGGTTGGCAAAATAATCAAAGCAGCTGCCGGGAACAGCAACCTGAAGAGGGTCACCCTGGAGCTGGGGGGGAAGAGCCCCTGCATCGCGTTTGCGGACGCCGACTGTGAGTACAGCCGCCTCCGCGGCGCCCGCACCTGAGTCTTTTCTGGTGTCTGACAGTGTCAGACAGGGAGCTTGAACTGCACAAACACATTTGCCTCAAAATGAAAGGAACTCCTCTGAGTCCAGAATTCCTCCCTAAAATTGTCTCAGTTGTCCTAAAATTGGTACACCCACAAAACTTAATCATAGACACACTTTTTTCTTGGTTTGGAATAGATGAAGCTGTGAATAATGAACCTCAGATGAAACCCTGAATAATGTAAGTGTTTTGCATTCATGGGTCTGGCAGGAGCTATTTTTTTTTAAACAATTTTATACAGTCAATTATTGGTAGTGTACTAAGAATAATGAGATACCTTATATATGTTGGACCAAGAACAACTGAGGATCCAGAAATTTGGCCTTTGGCATTTCCCTTTACTTTGGGCCATACACTCATGAATAATAGGCAGAAGAGAAGTAAATCTGGTTAAATTGTTTCTTTTTCCCCCATCAAGGATAATTGTTTACATACAGTAAGTCTGCAGTTATGATGGTACTCCACCATATAATGATCTGGATTTATTCTCATTACATTATCAAGTGGAACCCTTAATTTCTCCTAAATAAGAATTTATTAGCAGAAATACGTGTTCATTCTTCTAAATCTTCCTTATACTTTCGCGTTATTAGTGTGAGCAAATGGTTCAAGAACTAGCTCTTGTTGTTTTCAACATCTTCATTAAAGCTTTTAGAATACATGATCTTATTAAACATTCCACAAATAAGACAGTATTCCAATCCTGGGAGTCAACTGCTTCTACTAAAACTTAAATTATTTGCCTACATCAGAAAGTCACACCCAACTGATTCACTGTTGAATTTAATCTTCCACATTTGGAAAATTAACTTGCAAAGAAAACTTGATTTCTTGCTAAAGATCTACTAGTGAAACAATCTAGGCATCAGGTGCTACCTAGATAGATAACGCTTAACAGGTTTATACAAAATAACGTGGTATAATCTGAGATTTTGAAAATATTTTTGAAAAAAATTTTGAAAGATTATACAGTAAGTGATTTCATGAGTGGATTTTGTTGGGTTTTGCTGTTGTTGTTGCTCTGGTCATTATTTCTTCAGAAAGATCAAAATTTTTTAAATGACGAAGATGTTTATGAATGATTCAGGGCCTGGGAGATGGCTCAGTGGAATACGCACTTTCCTGGCAAGCACAAGTGCCTGAGTTCTACCAAAAAATAAAAAAATCAAAAAAATAATAATGGTTCAAAATTAAGACAGTAGATTATAGATTTTCTTTCTTATTTTTTTATAATTGACATTTAAAAACAGATTCATAGGAATCTATTTGTATATGGAGATTTTAGACAAAAATTTTACATGGTATTGTATCTGGGGATAAAATTCACCTTCTTAGTTATATCCATGTTAAGGTAATGATAGTAGACACCATTTGTCCAAATTCTACTATTTCTCATCTTTATTTTCATCGTAAATAAGGAATCACAAGATTAATTCATCATCTGAATTTTAAGATACGGGGTACATACAGCCTCATCATTTTCTATATTCCAAGAACTATATGTAAATTTTGTATTGTTTAGGCAAGCTTTCTTCTTTAATGTGAGTTTTTTGGTAGTGAACACTGCTGTAGAATTAGCACACATGGGCCTATTCTTCAACCAGGGTCAGAGCTGCACAGCCGCTTCCAGGCTTTCTGTGGAAGAACTAATTTAGGATGAATTTGTTCAGAAGAGTGCTGAGTGGGCTGAGAAATATGTCATCAGAAATCCTCTGACCCCGGGTGTAAATCATGGCCCGTGGGTCTGTATATAACAGCATTTCAGATTTCAGGCCACAGGAATTAAGTACCTTTTTTCACTAAGTGAATTCATTTCTCATTGTTGCAACTTCCTATGTAACAATACTACATTGATATGATTATTTAAAAAGTCTACTAATGGCAAAAGAAATCATTATGTTTTGGTGCTGCTGATTTTTCATACTTAGAACACAGTTTAAGAGACATGTTAAGTATTGAAAACATGAGACTATAGGGCCAGTGAGACAGCTCAGTAGGCTAAGCGCCAGAGGGACTGGGGTTCCATCCCCAGCATTATATGCCGTGCCGGCTGGCCCCTGGAGGCACTGAGCCAGCCACCCAGACAGGTTGGTGGGGCACACTTGTAATCCCAGCTCCAGGGAGGCTGAAAACAAAAAGACTACTATGAGTCTGAGGTTCCAGGTGGGACTCTGTACCAAATACATAAAAAGAAAGAAAATGTGAGCATATTAACAAAGAATATCAATTTATTTCAAAAACCTCTTTTTATTGTGGACAAGTCTTCATCTACTTGGAAGTTCCTATATATCTCTGCCATTTGTCCTTCAAAATTAGTCCTCCCTCTCAACTGCCATTCCACAGATACAGACAGCTAGAAGAACCTTTAGTCTCTACAGATTTTTCAGTTACACTTATCTTTTTAAAATCTGATTTGCTTTTGTTTTTGTTTTAGTATTTTTGTAGTGGGCAGTGCTATAGAATACCTGTGGTTACGTGTCCTCAGATCCTGCTTCCAGAAATCCCAGTCTTTACCCTGAAACCCCAGGTTTTCTTGTTTACTTAGAAGCACAAAAAATAACAGTATTTCTGGCTGTCTTATGAAGTATCACTGCTCCCTCTTCCATGCATGGCTCTTGAGTCATGGTCTGTTGTTCAAGATCTTGAATCTTTGGTTTGGAGTTTCTTCTGTCCTTTTGGTGTCCTGGTCTAGAGCAGGAAATTGTTCCCCTCCTCAGGAGTCTTTTGGCCTTATCTAGTGCTATTTTAATTTGCATTTAAATCACATAAGGACTCAGAAAGTATGGAGCATGGCCTGAGAAGTCCATTTGTTACCAGGTGATGTCAGAGTTGACTCTAGGACCATATTGTCAGGAGCCAGGCTCCGACATACAAAGTCTTATACTTTTAGAAGTCAGTGGTTAATGAGGTTTATAATAAATAAATCTTTTCAAGCTTTTCCTGCAGTGTGTGTATCCAGGGATTGGGTTGTCACCATGTATTGAATCAGGTCACAAATAATTAAATTTTATGACTTGTGAAACGTATCTTAAAATTAAAAAAATCATGCTTTTTTAGTTTATAGTCCAGAAAATAATGGGAAATGGAAGGAGAATCTTTGCATACACGATCAGGGATCCTTAATTATTTACAGAAATACTAGAATATCTTCAACTGACAGAGTCCATGTTGCACAATCCTCACCCTGATTGTATTAATTAATATGTAACAATATAAGTATCTTTTTTCCAAGCCAAGAGTACAACTTTAATCTGCTGGAAATTAAGAGCTATTGCTTGTGAAATATTCCATTTAATAGCATGGAAAGAAAAGCATTGCACAACATCTTACTGAACATTGTGCCAAATTTGGTAAACTAGTTTGTAATTGCAGGTAGCACTTGATCTAATTCACTATGGGAGCTTTGTTGGATACAGCAGGAAATAACTTTGTGGAAGTTTTCAAGAGCTTTACAAGATGTAGCAAATTTGCAAAATCAAAGAAGGTGGAGAATGCAACTTTCTTAAGCAGTGAGAGGAATTGAATGTAAGAGTCAGGAGCCCCCAAGCTTCTTCTTAACTCCTGGGTCATTGTTTTTCCTTTAAATTCTTAACTTCAGGAGCCTTGAGGTATGTGGTCTTCACCAGCAATGCAATCATTCAATCTATAAATAGGTGAACTGAGAAAACAGGCATCTTCTCCCTTCTGTGGGGAACAAGTATGTGCTCCTGCTATTCCCAACCAGAACTCTGAACTGTTTTCTCCCCTTTAGGTTTTAAAAAATAGGGGGCTAGGGAGATGGCTCAGTAGAATAAGTAGTTGTCTGGCAAGCACAAGGGCCTGAGTTCAATCCCCAGTTCCACAAAACAAAAGTTTGGGCAGGGGTGCCTGAGAGATGGCTTAGTGGAATAAGCACTTCCCTGGCAAGTACAAGGGCCTGAGTTCAATCCTCGGTTCCAAAAAAAAAAAAAAAAAAAAAAAAATAGACTTTAAAAATGTATTCACATAAATAGTCTGGTTATATACTTACATGTGACCCATTTAACAAAGCAGGATGACAGGGTGGGATGATCAGAAATCAGAATCCAACCTACAGAGCAGAACTGAAGGGGACACCCAAACTATTGCCATGCTGTGGTGTCTGAGGGTATGAGGAGACCAGAGAGGACAAAGCAGGGATGCGAAGGTCCAAATGGATCCAGTATAGAAATTTTCTTTCTTTTTCTTTTTTATTTTTTTTGTGGAACCAGGGATTGAACTCAGGCCCTTGCACTTGCCAAGGAAGCACTTACTCCACTGAGCCATCTCCCCAGCCCCCAGTATAGAAATTTTCTTAACATGCAAAAGCATCAGCTTCCCAATTGCCATCTCGAAGTAAATAAAAGTCCAAGCTCTCTTTTCTGCTTGCATTCTCTTCATTTCAGTTATGACCACAGCATCGCATAAGTGTGCAATATCCTAAATAAAATTTTCATCAAGAGTGAATGATATTTGTATGGAAAGTTCATGTGTGCTCATGCTGCCTAAATCTTTACTTACAAAACTATAGATAGTGTGAATATCATCAAAATTTCTGTTCTGAAATGCAATAGAAATGAATATTCCTAAAAAGTGATGATGAGCTTCCATCAGCAGTTTTGAGTCAATATTAAATTCAATAGAAATATCCTAGAAAAGGCAGCCCCCATCAATAGAGTCAGCAAAGGTGAACTTTATAAGTTGCTAATTGGTGTTTATTTCTTCACATGTGAACTTTTCAAAACAGATTAACAAACAACAGTATAATAAAATCCTGGAGCTCAACAGGAGTGAGAAGAAGCAAGGAGCCAAGCTGGAATGTGGTGGAGGCCCCTGGGGGAACAAAGGCTACTTCATCCAGCCCACAGTTTTCTCCAACGTGACAGATGAGATGCGCATCGCCAAGGAGGAGGTACAAGGGTTCACTCTCTCTGATGCTTCATCGGCCTGTTTTCTCTGTGCGGGTGGGTACTATCTGCCCACCTAATGTTGTCAGCTCCTGAGCATCTGTCTCATGAAGTGGTACCCATTGCTTCTGCTATTGACAAAGGTCTAAGACTGGAATCAGTGATGAATTCACTGGTGCTGCCAAGAGTTTCTAGCCAAAAACGCAGGCTAGGGTGCTCAACCATCTTCAGGGGTTTCCTTCAGAGCTGTAAGTCATGGGAGAGAGCCCTGGTACTAGAGACAACAGGAACAAAGCTGGAGGCAGCCACAGAAAGATAAATCCTGGACGATTCACAACTGTGGGCAGAATCTAAGAGTGACAGAGGCAGAGCAGAATGGGGTCCTCAGGAGCCCTGTGGGGCAGTGAGGATGAGGATCGGAGAGACGCTGGTCACAGGACACAGAGTCCAGCTCGTACAGCAGGAATAAGCTCAAGGCATCTGCAGGCAGGCGATGACCACAGCAGCATTGTGTCACAGGTGTTCTCATCCCCGAAATAAGACAATGCTGGCATCCTTCCTACATCAGTGCAGGTGTACATGTGAAACTGGCATTCATCTACGTCATGTCATTCCTGCCACAGCCTGTAACCCCACATTCTTCAGGAGCGAGGATCCCTAGTTTTATATATGTAAATAAATCAAGGGTATTCTTTATACATATATGAATATATATATATATATATATATATATATATATATATATATATATATATATATGTATATTTT
>PVKA01016517.1:0-47761 GCA_004027165.1 Ctenomys sociabilis
GCTCCTAGTCTCTCCAGGGGAAGCCCGCTCATGGCTTTTGAACCAGTGGGCGTCCAACCCCGGAGTGCCACGTGGGCACAGCCGATAGGTCCAGGTACACGGAAGCAACGCCCTAGTCCTTAGCCTTAGCCAAAACGAGAAGTTATTTGCTATGGAGAGCATCCACCCCCAGGTGAGGATGAAAGAGGAAGCCAGCGCCCTCTTTAAGGCTTTAAGGTGTGGCTGTGTCTTTAAGGCGTGGCTACTCGCATCTCTCTACAATCCTGTACCTTATTCTGTAGATCCTTTGTCTGTGTCATCCATGTGGATGAGTCACGGCCAATGCTTGACCAGTTTGCTCTCTGTGAGAGCCTGAGAGAAAGTTTTCTCTCCATGTAACTCTTCCCAGGCACACTATAGAACATCAGTCTCTTTCCTCTGTGGCTCCATAATCTCCTTGTTCATAAAATTTGGGGCTTAACTGAGTTTCATGATGTTGCAGTACAGGTTCACCTATGTCCTGAGTCTTCGCTGAACTTGAAAGGCTAGGGCCAAAATGTTGGCTGGCCTTGTGGCTCTTCTATTTCTCCAATTTTGATCTGTGAACATAAGTTGTTAACCATCCAGAAGAAAAGATGATTAGTACCCTGCAGCGTTTGCTGTTCACTTTCCCTTATCTGACTCAATTGTTTTTAGTTGTTGTACATTTCTATTTGTATTTCTTCTTCTCACTTCTTATACTCGGGAGACTATTCGATATTTTCACATGTGTGTCTGGTTTATTTCACTTATGAGTATATGTTCAAGTAGCACCCACTTCAGTATAAATGCTTCAAGTTTATCCTTCTTAATGGCTGAGTAATACTCCATTATATAGAAATACCACATCTTTTTCAATCATTCCTCATGTGTTGGACACCTTGGTTCTTTCCAACATTGCTATCACAAATTGTACTGCTATAAACATAGGTACACATATATCACTATGATATAATGTTTTCAGTTCCTCTGGGAAAATTCCCAGTAGGGGAATAACTGGATTGAATGGGATTTCCAGTCCTACTCTTTTGAGGAGTCTCCACACTGACCTCCACAATGGTTGAACCAGTCTAAATTCCCATCAGCATTTTCCCCACAACCTCTCCAACATTTGTTGTTGGTTGATTTCCTTATGATGGCCATTCTTTCTCGAGTGAGATGATATCTCAATGTTGTTTTTATTTGCATTTCATGAACGGCTAGTAACCTGGAGCATTTTTTCATATATTTATTCACTTCTTTAATTTTGTCGTCTGAGAAGTGTGTATTCATCTCAGATGCCCATTTCTGAATTGGGTCTTTAAATTTGAGGGCCCTGTTATATCTTAGTTCTTTATATATTCTAGACAGTAGACTTCTGTCTGATTGCTTATTAGTTAGGATTTTTTAAAAACTTGTGGGTTGTCTTTTCACTCTGTTGACAATTTCTTTTGATGTGCAGAAACTCCTCAAGAAGTGTTGATCTCAGTTGTTGACTCTTTCAAGTGTTTCCTATGTGAATATATTTGTTCATGAAGTCTTTACCTACCCCTATGTCTTCAAGAGTCCCTCCTACTTTCTCTTCCAGGAGATTGAGTGTTTCTGTTTTAATGTTTAGATCTTTAATCCAGTTTGACTTTAACTTAGTACATGGTGATAGAGCAGGGTCAAATTTTAGTTTTCAGCATGTAGAAAGCCATGTTTTCCAGCACCATTTGTTATAGAGGATATCTTTCTTCCAGTGAACTTGTTTGGCCCCATTGTCAAAGACCAGATGGCTGAGTGTGTTCATAGATGCTTCTGCGTCTTCTAATCTTTTCCATTGATCCTCAGGTCTATTTCGTTGCCAATACCATGTTGATTCTATCACAGTGGCTTTGTAGTATAATTTCAAGTCAGGAATTGTGATGCCTTGTTCCTTGTTTTTATTGGCCAAGATTGCCTTTGCTATTCTAGGTCATTTGTGGTTCCACATAAATTTTAGGAATGATTTCTCTATGTCCGGGAGGTATGTTGGTGGCAGTTTGATAAGGATTGCATTAAACCTGTACAGAAGTTTTGGGAGTATGGCCATCTTCACGATGTTGGTTCTCCCTGTCCAGGAGCATGGAATATCTTTCATTTTCTGAAATCCTCTATAATCTCTTTTCTTCGGGTGTTGTAATTTTCTGTGAAGAGATCTTTGACTTCCTTGGTTAAGTGAATTCCAAGTTATTTCATTTCCCATGGTGCTATTGTAAAAGGTATTGTTTCTATTGTTTCCCTTTCAGTGTGCTTGTTATCTGTGTAGAGGAATACTATTGACTTTTGAGTACTGATTTTGTATCCTGCTCTGCTACTGAATTTCCATATCAGTTCTAGTAGTTTCTTGGTTGAATTTTTGGGGTCTTCCATGTAAAGTGCCATGTCATCTGCAAATAGTGATAATTTAACTTCTCCTTTACCTATTCTCATTCCCTTTGTTTCTCCCTCTTTTCTAATGGCTGTTGTTAAGGATTCCAAGACTATATTGAATAGGAGGGATGACAGAGGACATCCTTGTCTTGTACCTGATTTAAGAGTAAAAGATTTCAGTTTTTCCCCATTTAGGATTTTATGAGCTTCTGGGTTGTCATAGATGGCTTTTATCAAGTTAAGTTAGAGTCCATCTATTCCAATTTTCTGTAGGGCCTTGAACATGAATGAGCGTTGGATTTTCTCAAAAGATTTCTCTGCATCAATTGAAATGATCATGTGGTTCCTAGATTTCAGTCTATTAATATAGTGTATTACATTTATACATTTTCAAATATTGCATCGCTGGGATCCTTGCATCGCTGGGATGAATCCTACCTGGTCATGCTGTATTATCTTCTTGATGATTTGCTGTATTCTATTTGCCAGGATTTTACTGAGTATTTTTGCGTCTATGTTCATAAGGGAGATTGGCCTGTAGTTCTCCTTTTTGTTGTGTCTTCCCCTGGTTTGGGAACCAGTATTATACTTGCCTCCAGAAATGATTTTGGGAAGAGTGCTTCCTTTTCAATTTCATTGAAGAGTTTGTTGAGTGTAGGGATTATATCTTCTATAAATTTCTTGTAGAATTCAGCTGTGAATCCATCAGCACCTGGACTTTTCTTTGTTGGCAGGCTTTTTGTTACATTTCATATTTCAT
Organism: Ctenomys sociabilis; assembly: GCA_004027165.1. Lineage (NCBI taxonomy): Eukaryota > Metazoa > Chordata > Mammalia > Rodentia > Ctenomyidae > Ctenomys > Ctenomys sociabilis. The sequence goes on from PVKA01016517.1 coordinate 3,152, forward strand.
TGACTGTTATTGGTTTATTGAGAGTTGTTATATCTTCTTGGTTAAATTTTGGTAATTTGTACCTTTCAAGGAATCTGTTCATTTCTTCTGTGTCTTCTCTTCTGTGTCTTCTATTCTGTGAGCATAAAGATTCTCAAAGTAACTATTGATAATCTTCTGAATTTCCATTGGGTCTGTGGTGATTTCACCCTTTTCATTCTGTATTGCATGTGCTTGTATTTTTTCTTTCCTCTTTTTGATGAGGTTGGCTAGAGGCTTATAAACTTTATTTAGTCTTTCAAAGAACCAACTTTTTGATTTGTGGATTCTTTGAACTGTTTTCTTATCTCCATTGAATTAATTTCTCCTCTAATCTTTATGATTTCTTCCTGTCTTTGCACTCTGGGTTTCGTTTGGTCTTCTTTTTCTAGTTGGAGGTGCAACATTAGGGTGTTTATTTGTTCCCTTCTGTTTTCCTAATGTGTGAGTTCATAGCTATGATTTTCCTCTCTAAGAACTGCTTTCCTCCCATCCCATAAATTCTGGTAAGTTGTGCTTGAACTTTCATTGAATTGTAGATATTGTTGAATTTCTTGTTTAATTTCTTCTGTGACCCATTGATTGCTAAGTAGGGTGTTGCTTAGTTTCCATGAATTTAGCAGGTTTTTCTGGTTTCTTTTGTCATTTATTTCCAGTTTCACTGCACTGCGGTCAGATAATATGTATGGAATAATTTGTATTTTCTTGCATATACTTACGCATGAACTCCTGACTACTATATGGTGTATTTTGGAAAATGTCCTGTGTGCAGCTGAAAAAAATGTGTATTCAGCTGTGGTTGGGTGGAACACTCTGTATATGTCCACCAGGTCCATTTGTTCCAAGATCTGGTTCAGTTCTGCTACTTCCTTGCTAATTTTTTGTCTGGTTGATCTATCTTTTTGAGATAAGGGGATGTTAAGCTCTCCTGTTAAGACTGTGGTCATTTTTATTGACTCCTTCATTCTCATTAATACCAATTAATCTCACATTATTCATCCTGGCATCATCTTGCAGGTGATGGATTATTTTGTTCTGCATTCTCATTGTTTTTTAAGAGATCCTTTCTCACCTTTTCACTAGCTGCACCAGCATCTTCAAGATCTGAAACTGTCTTCTCTTTCACTCAAACGGTTTTGTAGACTTGTGATTGAGATTTTTAGTTCTTCTATATCTCTTTGACTCTGTTTCATGAGTTCTATTTCTTTTCTGTATTGCTCATTCAAGGAATCCATCATATTTATGATCTCCTCAATTTTTTTATCCATGTCCTCTATAGAGGTAGTTATTAATTATTTTTATGCAGAACAGAGTTTCTTCCAGGTTGGGTTTCCTCTGTATATTTCTGGACTTGTTTCTGTATTTCAGGTGTTATGATTTCAAAGAATTCTTTTTTTTTTCAAAGAATTCCTTTTTGATTTCAGAAATTATTTCTGCTTTGAGTTCCTCATGGCCTTTCTGCTATTGTTTCTTTGCTTCAGATGCTGTTAATTCATAAGTTTCAGCTGGAATAGTGCTCTCTGCACTTTTGTTCTGGGAGAGCATTGGTTTCCCCCCCGATGTTTCTGGATTTGATTCTTTATTTCAGATATTATGTATTCAGATATTTCTTTTTTTTAATTTGAGGAATTAATTCTCATCTGATTTCCTCTGTACCTTTCTGCTGTTGTTCCTTTGCTTCCATTTCTGTTAATTCATTCATTTCAGCTGAGCTAGTGTCCTCTGCATTTACTGGTGGACTCAAGGCCTGAGATTGCGTTTTTCTCCTTGTTCTTGTCATTTTGTATAGCATTGACCTTTGACATTTGGTGTAGAGCTTTGGTACAGCAATAACCACAGTGTGTAATGAGATTCGGGTGCCAGTCTATTAAGTTTGAGATTATCCAGTTATGCCTATCCTGGATCTAGCTGTTGTGTTCAGTTCCTTTTTGCTGTAGCTCCTGTGGTTCTCCTCTGTTGGTTCCCTGGTCAGGCAAGCATGAACCAAACTGGGATGCAGAGCAAGGAGCCCACTATCTTGGCTGGCTTTCAAGCGAGGATCTGGAAAGTTGTCAGAGTCAGCCCTCCTGTCTCAGGCAGGTGGCTCTCTAGGTGGGCGGGCCTGGACCTTGGTGGGTCTGCTTGGCTCCCAAAAGGATAGTGGATGTTCTTATTCACCAGGTATGCTGTGCTGGGTCAGTCAATCTGTGCTGGGTCCAGGGCCACAGGCTGGAACCTCAGAAGCTGCGAAATGTCCTTCCAGTGCAGCGGGCCTGGAGCCCTCACTCACAGGCCAAGCTGCACTGGGTCTGGGGCTGTGGAATGGAACCTGGAATCGCTGGGAAATGTCTCTGCAGACATTTGCAGATGTGCCTGGAGCTCTCCACTCACCGAACTTTGATGCCCAGGGAGTTGGGGAAATTCCCACTCACTCAAAGGAATTTAGGGCAGGGGATCCAGGGAGTTACTGGTGTGTGAGCCCTGAGGTTTCAGGCTGGTCACTGGCTTGGAGGACTTGGGGCCTGGGAACCGGGTAGCATGTGCAGAAAGAAGCCAAAGGCTCTCTGTCAGACTCACCACACACTCACTGATCTGGGAAGCCTGGTCAGTCATGCAAATTCCCACTCACTGGCTTGGGGCCGGATCCAGGAGGCCACTGGAGTCGGCTTGGCCCCATTGTCTCAGGCCAGTCTCTTTGGCTGGGCGGGCATGGGCAGGATCGAGCTTCCATTGGTTTTACCAGTGAATCTAAAAGTTACAAATAGTTTTATTTTCTGGTGAAATGCAGATTGCATTTTATGAAAACTAACTGGGGTAATTGGAGTCATTTTAAATTTCTATCTGTTTGAATATCCTACAAAGTTCTAAACAATAACAACAAAATTGAATGAAAACTTTTGTTACTCACTGACTTACAACACTAAAAACAAGTCTGTTGTTTTATCTAAATTCACTCCATAATTTCATTGTATTCTAAAAAATAAATTAGCCAGCTCTTATAGAAAATACCCAATGGGAAAGGGCTAGTTGATGGAGTTAGTATAATCTTTAATGCAAGTTATTTTAATTTTAGCTCCTAATATAAAAGAATGATTTTGTGTTTGAGAATCTTGTGGCATCTTAATTAGAAAACATCATGTTACTATATATCATGGGGCTATATCTGTAATATTTATCACTGCATTAATTCATAGGAATTTCCTCCTGAAAATTATAAGGAGAGACAATACACATTTTCTTTCAGAAAGATGTGTCTGGAGTTTCTCAATGGTTATTTTGGGAAATAAGAAATCTTCATTTCACGCTCTAAATTATATAAACCAGACTTGTTTAACATTCTTCTTATGGGAACTTTAAAGCCTATAAAGTGATTATTTTCTAGAAGAAACAGTGTGGGTAGAAATGGCTTCATGGTGTTTTCAAATTATCTCCATGAAGAAGTACTGATGAGCCCAGAGTAACATTCACTTCCAAACCTGACTGATGGGAAAAGGTGAAGGCAAAGAGAACTGGTAGGGTTGATATTAAAAAGTACTTTGTGCATAGTAAGTACAATAGATATTGATAAGAAAATAATTATAGCATTTGTATCTTCACCTAGGGTTAGAAATGTATTAGGCAGCAAAATGCAAATAAGGCTCTATTTATTTCAATGGGAGTATTAAAAGAAAGAACTATGGGAAAAACAGAATCTGTTGAGACAATTTCTCGCCTTGTGCATCCTATTACGGTTCTAAAGGATGCACAAGGATAAGTCAGCTGCATCCCAAGAATGGGTCGAACTTTTTTGTGTGTGTTTATTGACAGACAGCATTTTTCTGGGCTGCTAGAAGATCACGATGGAGCCCAATTTGTATGTAAAGGGGGACAGACTGAGTCACGCAGCAGTTCCGCAGAATTCTGCCCTACAAACACAGCAAGAATTCCAGCTGCAGAACAGGTATCCAGATATTTTCTTCCACACCCAGATGTGCACCCATAAGCATGCACACCCCAACCCTGCTACACTGAAGAAGCAACAGAACAAACCCTCTGAAAGTACTGAATAGCATAACTCAGTCTCTGAAAGTCTGTCAGAGGACACATGTCAATGATACTCATAGACATAGCATCTCTCTCGCCCCAGTACTATCTCCATGTCAGAAAAAACAAGCAAATGTTACCATAACTAGCTAGGACTGAGGACATTTATCTCAGCTATTACGGCACAGGAAGGTGACACTCTGTAAGTTCAGATAGCTATGAGATCAGAAATTTGAAAGTTAGTCTTTTCAGATGTATAAAATAAAAACTTGATAAGTAGCTAGCACATTTCTAATACTCAGTATTTATCCCTGATTCAAAATTACATTCAATGTCTCAGAGAAAGAATCTTCCTTTACAAACCCCAATTCCTCCTGGCCTCTCTCTAGGTCACCCATGCTCACCCTCACTACATAATTACAAAAGCCCTGCCAATTCTTGTCTTACAATTGTATTGATGAGGGAAAATTTTACCTGGAAAATTTAAATTAGAGTTTCTTTAGGGCCATTATAGCTATAGTGAGTTAAGTTATTACTCTTTTTACTACTATTTTATGAAGTTATTTTTTAACCTTTCTTTTATTTTAGAAGCTAAGAAAAGTAATTTATTTTAAATTTGTTGAGTGGAAACCAGTTCTATTCATAAGCAAATTTCCTCCTAGGTTGAATTTTGTTATGGCTTAGTTCTGTGCTGTACATGAATATATTCTTGAAGGACAGGAAAATAGTCAACATACCTTGCTTGACATGTGCTGTTTGGTTTTCCCAGCTTGATTTCTCTGTATAATGAAACCATAGTTAACTTCACCATAATTTGGAGAAGACTTTTACTTTGTTTGGAGGGAAAAGGTTTATCTGTTTAACTATTCCTGCTATTACTTCTAATCTTTACTTTTATTTTTTGCTACTCTTTATCTTGAGTGTAACAGACAGAGAACTCTGGAAAAAATTATTTTGTTTCTAGGGTCTGAGGTATGCATTTTAATGTGGAAAAAATAGTCTGGGTAAATGCTGAGCTGAACTAGTCCTCATTAGCTAATTAGACAGCCTTGACAGCAGACTCAAGTTTCTTGAACCATTAGCACTTTTTACAATGTGTCTCAGGGCCTGAAAGAGTTAAATACAAGAAAAAAGATGGCCAATTTACTCCCAAGAAGTGGTTTAAGCCCTGGGAGAATTTTGACTCATTACAGCTACTGACTTTCTGTCTGAAGGAGCAATTCACATAGAGGCAGACAGACAGAATGCAGCCTTCATTATGGCGGAAGCACACATGTGAGCCCCCTTTATGTCTTGCGGAGGCCATGCAAAAGAGACAGCAGTTCGAAATTGCACTTCTCACAATACTGCCCAAAGAGAACATGGCAGATGAATTCTTTTAAGCTACATTGAAAAGCTGAAGGAAAATAAATCTGAACAACTACCCTTTCCCATAATTTCATTACATTCCCATTATTTGAATTGGGTGAGATCAAATTTAAGATGAAGCACCTTAACACAAATTTGTAGAATGAGTTTTTAAAAGAGAAAGGGAGAGACATTTTTGCAGGATGGAGAGATATCTTTCCTGTAATTGAATAACAATTGTGTTCATAATATTTCAGTGTCTAGCTATGGTACACTTTGTTATGAAAATAAACCTAAGCAAATTAAAGCCCACCAGAAAGACTTCTGGAGTATTATAGGTGTGCAAAGGACATAGAAACCACCAAAAACAGGTCTATTTTTTTCCCAATATTTCAAGGTTTTTGAGTATAATTGAAATTATAGGATCATGTGTGTTTTCAAAATGATGGGCTTAACATAGAAGCAGCATGCATGGGCACGCGCGCGAGCACACACACACACACACACACATTGGACATCAGTCAAGACAGATTTGGGTGAATTTTATCAATGAGAGGACAGGAACTATTGTCCTTTTGGATAGATTGTTTCAGGGTAGAAATTAGTCCATGAGTTATATAATTCAGATATCTACCCAAAAATTCAGAATGGATTCTGATAGGAGATTTTCAGAAACACAAATGTTTCATTCATCTTGTTTTTGGAGTCAGCATATTTATTTCTTTGGAGTTTTTCCCTCTTTGTTGCATCAGTCTGCATGTAAGTCTCATAAAAAGAGTAAAATAGGACTTATATATTATTTGTTTATTGAAACAAGAAGGATTTATTAAGTTTCCCAAACACCAGGTCCAACTCTGGATGTGTGATGGTAGCATACATATATAGGATAACACGACTACTACCTTGAAATCACACCATCCAGCAGGGTATGGGATCTATCGAGCTATGGAATAAAAGTGAGAATGCTGGAGGGCAGATGTGCAAACTGTCACTGAAGCTCAGGTGGAGGAGCAGTTGATTCTGCCCCCACAGGGGAAGAGAAAAGCTCCTGCAGAGAGGAAGAAGCAGGAGTGGTACATCTGAACCAAACTTTGAAGAATGGGGCATGGCACTGAGGAATGTTCCTAAATAATAGCAGAAAGAGTTCAAAGGAGCTTACTTTATTGCAAAGCAATAAATCAGCAAAGGCATTACAGACACAAACACAGAGCCCATAAAGAGAAGTGTAAGGAGGAGAGGCAGTCATGGGGTTAGATGAGAAATCTCTGTTGGACATGTTTGGGTGCTCCAAGAGTAATGACTAGTTATTTAGCATGCCATATAAGCCTGTAATTGTGTAATCTGCTAAAAATCCTCAAAGCATCCTATAAAAGATGTGAGGTATAAGTGGCCAGAGCATTCTATGGCTGCACTTACAAGAAGGTCCCTTGGATGTGGAAATAAAAATGCAAACAAGGGATTGAGTTAAAATGCTCATGGAATTTCATGTGGTATTAGAGCTAAATGTCTATATAACTAAGGACTCATCAGTCATTTAAAGGACAAGGCTAAGAAGGACATGATTATGTGCTGATAGGTTTCAGAGTCACATAAAATGGTGTGAGAATTCATTTTTCATAAGAGAAGTGAAAATTACTGATCCTTTACATATAACAGAATCTGGTCCTTGCCCTTATTGTCTAATACATCATTTGACCTTTGAGAAAGTCACTTAACTTTAAACCTGAGTATTTTTTAAATGGAAAAATTACTACCTGCATGCCAACTTGTACATGATAAGAACTACAAGCTGTTTGATTTAAAGTGTTTGCTAAACTGTAAGATACAAATTAAAAATAAAATAGTATCAATATAGTTAATATTAATTTTAAAATGTTCAAGATGGAATTTGTTTGAAAATAAGTAATATGTAATACAAAATTGGAAATAGAATAGAACAAAAATATAAGGTGAATGAGTCAGGATAGTAAAAGGAGAAGAAAAGAAAACTTGTGCTTTTTAAACCTATAATCAAAGAAATGAGAGGCTGGAGAGCTAGCTCAGTAGAATAAGTGCTTCCCTGGCAAGTGCAAGGTTCTGAGTTCAATCCCAGGTCAAAAAAAAAAAAAAAAAAAAAAAAGAAAAGAAAAGAAAAAAGAAAGAAATGAATGGTAAATCAGGGACAGGCAAGTCTTATAGTAGGAAAAAAAGCCTAGTCTTATGCGGTTATCATGAATAGCAAGCCTGTTTTAAAGACAAGCACCCACAGAGGTAGGACTTCTGTGTACCTCCCTTATGTGTTAGCTGGCAACCCGGACGCAGAGGAGACAGGTCAGGTTGAGCTTAACAAACGATACCTTAGGGCAAACATACTAAAATTTTTCACTGCCAAATAATGCATGAGTGGACAAATGTAAATACCTGGACCCAGAGGATTCCTCCTTGGTTGTTTAAAGATGCTAAATGCAAACATCATAAGGAGCCCAGGGACCATTAAGCTTCTACTTTCTTTCAAATTTACGAGCATGTGGTCTTATAGCTTAGATTTCAGCAGAGCATCAGCAGTATCTTGTAAATGGGGAATGTCATTTTAAACAAATTTACACATAGTAGTGTTCACTTTTTTGTTGTGCACATGAGAGTCTTAGCACATGCACAAAGTCTTGCAACTCATCACAGCAAACAGAAAACAGACTGATCCCAACACCCACATAACACCTTGTATTGACTCCTTTTTTATTATAGTGCTTCCTAACCCATATTCCCAGGCAATCACTGGTCTTTTCTCTGTGCCAATAGAGTTGTGTTTCCCAAGAAGTCATATAAATTGGAGGGTACTTGGGCTGCCTCCGGAGCCGCAGTGTCTTGGGACGGCGGAAGGTGGGCGATGTTCTTATCTTCTTCTTTTTGTGGCTGTGGATGCCTTTCAGCACCACCTTCTTAGCCTTCAAAGCTTTTGCTTTGGATTCAGCTTTGGGAGGGGCAGGGGCTTCCTTCTTCGTCTTCGGCGCCATCTTGGTAAAAAGCTAGGCAACTTTTAAATAACTTTATTCCTGAGCAAACCGTAGGACAGAGGACCCATTGACATTGATCACAGTCTCTTTATGTGGCATTCTGTGTGCTCACTGCTCATCCTCAGCCATCTGTCCTTCATGGCTCAGTCCCTTAGAGAAGCCTTTACTCACTGAGCTCAGCTAAATGGATCACTTTTTACTTTTCAGACTTTACTGTGGAACCCATAGAAGTAGGCCAAAAAGATTACTGGAAAGGTCTCACCAGCCATTGAACACTGTGAGAAAAACAACACCAATCCAATTATGAGAGGTGAAAGTGCAATTGTAGTGAAAGTGGAATCACTGGCACATCAGATCCATACCTTCATACACATGTTGATCAAGAGAAGAATGGGGTATATGAAACAACTGAATCAAGAAGGAGAATATTACAATCAAGAAACAAGCAAGGTATTAATGCAGGACATACTGCCAACTTCAAATGTTTTGAGCACTGTAGGTATTTGGAAAACGTTTGTCAAATGTATGTACACGTGGCTGGATGAATAGGTGACTAGATAAGTAGTCACTGGAGGGTAGGCAGGCATGTGTCTGATGCACTACTTAAGTAATTTACTTAAGAATCATCTCTCTGGGAAGGGGATGTAGCTTAGTGGTACAATTCTTGCTTAGCATACAGAAGGTCCTAGATTAATTCTCCAGCACCACACACACACACACACCCCTCTATTTTATACAACATTGTTGCAGGGAATGAAGTTGTCGTACATTTTCAGCTGTCCACATAACAGTTACCTGCTCACCAACAGCCCTTTCACTCCTAGTCTAACAATTGGTATTGTTCTTATTATTACCTCAACCATTTTCTTTCTTCTCTTAGCCAGATTTGATCTCCCATTAAAGAGTAAAGATTTTCCCATCATTGCCTCTTCCAGAATCATGGGAATGTTTGATATCAGAAGATCAACTAATTCATAGTGAACTAATTCATAGATCAACTAAGTCCATGGTGAACGCATGGCCTGACTTTGTAGAGGCTAAGGTAAATTTGATATCTTTTGGAGTTTTGCTAGAACTGAATATATATTTGTAGAGTTTAAAAATAAATCTATAGTTTTGGTTACTTTATTTTGTTGGTATTTTATAGAATTTATTAGACAAATCACAATCAAAATTGGCATTCCAACCAGCATTTATATGATTTATGATAAGCCAGATTTTGAGTTACCAAAACATGATTTATAAGCAAATGCATTAGTTATAACTCTTCTTTGGTGAATCAGTTTTCTTGCATGTTCTTCTCATTTTCTCTCTCCCTCCCCTTTCCCTTCCCTCTCCTCCTCCCCTTCCTTCTCCTGTCCCTCCTCTCTTCTGTGTGTCTTTGTTGACACAGGGCCTTGCTATGTAGCCCAGACTAGCCTTGAGCTTGCAATTATCCTATTGGCTCATCTCCCTAGTGCCCCTACAACCATGTGCCACTGCCCAGCTCAGAGTTTCTTTGTACCTTGTTGTACATTGTCATCCTAAAATTATCTGGATCTTTTGCTTATCCCTCAATTCAGAGAGCACATTTCCATTGAGTTTCCAATGCTGGTGTACATAGAGAAAGCATCTATTCTCCTTTCTAGGGTTTTACAGGTAAACTGAATGATAAACTTGGAAATGAGGTGAAGTCTCATTGTCTCTGTACTTTGGCCTGAGCTTTTCTATGTCCTTCCTCCCAGCCTTGCTCCTTTTTCCCTCTCTTTTACTTCCACTGAAACTTCATACCCATCATCATTAACAACTTCTGCTCAAAAGGGAGAAAAAAAAAACAGAAAAAGAGAAGAAAGGAATGAAGAAAGGATAGATGTTTGAATATTTCTGATTTTAATTATCACATTTCTCCCATTTTCATGAAGAAATACTTGTCAGTCACTATATATACATATATATGATTATTTTTGAATTATGCACATGTCTAAAGAGCCAGAGAGCTAAAATTAAGGGTACATTTTAACTCTTTAAACCTCTTGCTCCACTTCTAAATCTTACTTAAAAAGATGATTTAAAATTTTCTTATATTAGCTGTGAAGGAGAAAGCAGGTAATGAGATTTGCTGAAGATTTGTTTTATGTCTATGCCATAAATCTGAAAGTACAAAGAAAAATAAGCAACCATCCTCTATGCAGATAGCTGCTTATTTTCTTTGTACTTCCAAATTCACAAACATGGAGCCAGGGACATAGCTCAGCAACATAATTGTCTACCTGGCAAGCACAAGGTCCTGAGTTCAATCCCCAGTACCACAAAAATAAAATAAAACAAATTCACAAATGTTTAGACCATTAAATTTGCCTAGCAGGGCCAAGATTTGAGAATAAAGTAGATTTTTCATAGTGTGATATATACGTAGTTATGCTTTGCCAAGAACTAGCTTTTCTCCTTCAAACCAAACTAGAATTATAAAGGGATTGGGAACTGCATAAAAATTGTTCCAATGTTCACCATGCTTGAGTAACTGGCTCCTCCTCCTCTTCTTCAGCTGCCCATAGGAGACAGCCCAGAGGAAGCTCTCCCTTGTAGAGCAGATCCCAGGATTTCCAACCCTGGGAGTCAGCTGTCAATCCTAACCTTGAGTGTGGACCTCAGAGAGGGGGCATCTTGGCCTTGCCCACTGCCCCTGTCTAGACTCTTTTGTCCACTCAGTCCTGAAAGCCAGTCATTCCAGGAGAACCCTCCCTAGCACTTGTTTCTGCATCATCCATCAACACCCCCCAGAGCTGATGAGTAATGCCTACAGCCAAGGTAATTGGGCCTCTCGGGGGGGGGGGGGGAATTGAAAACTCAAAAGCATAGTTTTTTGTTTTTTATTTTTTAAGGGAGAAGTTTATTTTTTTTTCCATCCATACATGCATTGAGAAGTGGTTATGTCCATCCAATTCACAAGAATATACAAACAAATCAGATGTGGTGGTACACACCTGTAATCCCAGCACTTGGGAGGCTGAGGCAGCAGGATGGCCTTAAGTTTGGGATCATCTTGGGCTGTGTAGTGAATTCAAGGCTACATTGAACTACATGGCAAGACCCTGTCTCAAATAATCAAACAAACAAAAAATAAGCCAACCAACCAACTAACGACAAGCACACTTTCCACAAACCACCAGAGGATAGTGTTATTACGTAGCATAAAACCCCACTGTATACTTGTGAGAAAATAATAAAATAGCAAAATGCCTCAGTACTATCATAAAAATAGTTTTGACCCCATGATCTTCCTGAAAGGGGGACCCTAGAGAGTCCCTTGCGAATCCCAAGGTTGCCCTGACCTCAGGGAGGCTGGCACTCACCGAAAGCTGCAGATCTGAGGGAGGTTAGGGTACAGAAGGCAGAGCAGGTGCTGCTGTGGAAAGGAGCAAGAGAGAGCAGGAGTTGGCTCCTGGGAGGTGGGGATGCTCTGGCTCTAGCTTTTATTGATCAGAATCGTATTTGTCTACAAAAGCATAGTTCAGAAAGCCTCAGGAATGTCTACCCACTTCTCCAACTTCACTTTCTCCCATCTCAGTTGCTCACTTCCAATATTCCCACAGTGACTCTTTGGAAAACATGTTTGCTTACCCATCCTACAGCTCCTTGAATCAACACAGTTGGTAATGACACAGTTGGTAGGAGTTTAATAAAAAAAATAGATACCCACAATAGAATTATGTTCATTAAAACTGAAAGTAGTAGAAAAACAGAAATTTAAAAGAAAATGGGTTATTAAGCAAAACACTTAATAAATAAGACTTTTATACAGTATGTGAGAAACAAAATAATACACAAGGACCTTGTGTTTAGGCAGTATGCAGAATTTCCCCTTTCTTTATGAACAGAGTAAAGTATGAATAGAGAAATGATATATGAATACAGCATCTGCTGCTTGGTTTGGAAACTAGTAATGAGATGGTAATGAACACAAAGTACCATGCCCCCTCGAAGGTTGTCCAGTAATGAACCGCTGAATAAGTGCAGCAGTGCTTGCTCCTCCTCACCAGATGAATGTGCACCCATGCACGTGGCCATCTGGCGTGCCTTGGTAGATGAAATTGTCATGCCTCATTGTCTCAGTTTCTGTGAGACCCCTAAGAAAGCATTCACCAGCTCAATCACCCCCTAAGCTACTATTTTTGTGTGAAAACAGGATGACTCCCTGGCATGTCTCATCCATAAACCCTGACATTTGGTCAAGCAATACCGATTTATTCCAAGGGCAATGGTTAAGATTGTAATTGACAGTGTCTTAGTAAAGGTCATTTGTTTACTATTATTTAGCCCCATTCTGTCAGAAAAATAAACATATATTATTGATAATGCTAGTGAATTCTGTATTTTCTAGGTACCAGGGGAATTAAGAAAGAGAACAAAATGCACTTGAATCCAAATAGGCAAACATATATAGAAATTCATGAATGTTCTTTTGACTGAGAGCTGGGAATTTCCTTGGGTAGGCTCATTCTAAACAGCCAACTTTATCTCTTTATTTCCCTCACAATATTGGGTATCTATTTTATTTGCTGCTAATTCTAGTACTGCAATGATAGTATAATATACAATTTGAGATTTTTCCAAAAGGAGGAATGTTTTTACTGTTTTCTGTTAATATCACTGCTTGCTGTTATCACTCTGGCTACTTTCATTGATCTCAAGAGGAGAACTGCATATTGCAAAGCCAGGAAACAGAGACTTGGAGTTCCATGCAGGCTTCTAAGTGGTCCATAAATCATGATCTATGAGAATGTTACTTAGTTGAGCCCATAATAGACACTAAATAAATATACTTTCTGACTGAGGAAGACACCATATGAAGTAGGACTCTTTGACCTTGAAGATATGAATTTTCTAGAAATGCAGATACAGGAGTTAAAACAGCATAGGAATGATCAAGCCACTCATGGTAATAAAATCAAGACTTACTGAGAAAGAAATCTGTGTTTCTGTTTCTTGCATTGCGAAGTGATTTGAGTCTTTAAGACTCTATATAGCATGCTTTTGTGGATGAATGGCTTATAATATTCTCTCCGGGATCACAGAAGCGACACAACATCAATTCTGTCAAGAGACTTAGAAGTGCTTTGTGGTGTAAAGTTGGAAGAAATCAAACATCACCTTTGCAAGTCTGGGCAGAATCTGCAGTGAGGAATAGTCGTAGTACACGGAACTGGGAAGAGCAGTGTGGAGTGGCTCATGTTCAAAGCTCACCACCAATCCTACACTTAACTCATCCATCCGTGCATCCTGCAGTGGTTTCTGTGGCTCTTGCCCCTCCAGGAGGGAACACAACTGAGGTAGTGCGTGTTGAATTCACCGACATCAGTGAATATTCTCATCGCTGTGCACAGGATAGGGGCTAGGGGATCTATTTATTCCCTTAGTATTCCTGGTTTGTTGTTAATGTTTTGAGAACATTTGATTGTAAAATGAATCACATAATAGGCTCATAGTTAAGGCATTCTCCACCTGGTGGCTCTTAAGACTGGCATTTAGTTTCATGGTGAAAATTGAGCCTGACAGCAATGCCGCAGAGTGATGCCTGCATCAGGCTGGATTCATTACCATCTCCACACCCAGAAGAGAGAAGGGTTGGGACAGGAACTTGAGAGATGGTAAAAGTGACAGACTGCCTTCTGATGTGAAGTATAATCATATTGACCTGTCTCTATTGATATTTCTCTGTAGACAGATACTCCACTTTTAGGATATTCTGTAACAGAAACTGTATGTCTCAGGGTACTACATGACAGTGGGAATTCAGTGTCAGAGGCCTATGATGAATAGGCCACTAAGTGCCCACTCTATTACTCTCTGTCCTTTGTCTTAGCCACTTCCTCATTCATGCACACATACGTGTATTATATATACACACCTATGACACATATGAAACTGTGTCGAAAGGAGGTTTTTTTCCTCAGTTACTGTACTCTGTTGTCTAGAACAGTATCTAATATGTACAAGCACTTAAAACATCCGTTGAATGAAGCCATTAGATAATCTAGTTTTCCTAAGTCTGAGACCGGGTGTTCTGCTTGCTTTCATTTCCTTTTCTATGCATCACCTCCATTGTTTAGCTGGCTTTTCTGATGTAGAGGCATCCACTGGAATGGAATGGGCGGCATAGTCTGCCAATATGGCTTCTGGCCCCATGAGTCTGTGATGAGCTCCCTCCCACTTCACCTCTGGTGGGGAAAGCAGTAGCTCCTGTGCATTAGCTGCCTCTTGGCACAGGTTGAATTATCATTATGTCTTGTTATTGCTCCTAATCTTGGCTGAGGAATGCCCTCCTGATTTTTGTCTTTCTGCACTGGTTTTGCTAAAGGCTTCCTAATTTTTGGTATTATGTACAACTACTTAAACATTAATGAAAGCCAGCATTATGCAGTAAGAACATGAACACTGCATTCAAGCAAATCTGGGTTTAAATCCTCCTGTCAGCACTTACCAGTCTGTGCCCTTGGGCAAGTTGCTTAATTTCACTACCATTCAGTTCCCTCATCTGTAAAAATTAGTTAAGGATAATATCCAGCAGAAATAGTGGCATAGAGGAAACATTCCATATGCATTTATTAACTAATAATTTGTGTCTAGGCATACCTCCCCAGGCTTTACCATGAGCAGAGCCTCTGGGCCTGTCTGCATTTAGAGGTAAGAATCCTCACATAAAGGCTGAGTCTCGCTGTCTCCCTGTCCCACCTCCCACCACTCCCACAACCCAGGGGAGTCTGCCTGTCCATTGAGTAAGACTACAACTTTCAAAAATACTTGACTGCACAAAAAGATTGTATCATAGATATGCTGGTATTCATTTAGCAAACAGTGATATTTTAAAATACCAGTTTCTACTATCACAATGCTTATCGTTAAATGTATTTAGTGCCCACCAACTAGAATGGATTTCTACTTGAAATTCTGAATTAACAGTCCTTCTGACATCTAGCAATTGAGCAGTGCCATCAGTGGATTTATGCCTCTTCCTATTGCACTGTCTTATTTTTTTCTCATTTCAGTGGAAACTTATGAAAACTTAATAAAGGTAAGCACTTATCTACAAGTTGGCATTTGAAAACCTTTCCTTATCAGTTCGCACTATCTCAAGCTATCTTTTAAGAATACTGGAGGGGTGACTCTATAACCTCCTCTGAGCATTCTTTCTAATCATCAGTCCTACTTTGTCAGAAATTTTAATTGCATATGAGACCTTCTGACCTGTTTATTATAACTGGTGACTTGTTTTAATGTATCTTAATACCTTCTCCCTGTCACTCAAATAACAGACACTTCACTTACGTAATCTGTGTAGCATTGGGACATCCAGGCTATCCTGAATATTTAGATAAAATTCATCCACACACTAGAGATATTCTTCTCTCAGATTAGACTGTATTCATCAGCGTGATTTACCCATAACCCCCCTTACCTCAGAAATCCTGAAGGAATAAGACATAATCAGATTTTAAAAGTTAAATAATGTGAGAGATAATAACTATTCAAACAACAGTATAAATAATGTCACAAGACAGTAGATTATTAATTGCTGAAGTAGTGGCGTTGAAGCCTGTGCTTTCATAACCTAGAGTTAGTGAGAGGTCACTGGTGCCTCAAAGGTCTGTTAAATTGTACCTGACACAGTGCATTATTGCCTTCCCTACCTTTCTTACACACTGCTTTTTATTTATATTCCAATGTCCTAGTTCTTAGCTAATTCCTATCTTTAGTAGGTCTTTCTGATCGCTTCAACATTGTCGCTTTGTTCCTGTCTTTAGTCCTGCACATCTCTCTGTGCTTCTCATATGCAACCAGAGTAATGCTTTCCAGAAGGTACCACCTTAATGCTTGCTGTCAGCTGTCACCAACCTTCCACAGACCCCTGGTTACTGGCTTTTCTGAATAGTCGTTGCCTCTAGTTTTATGCTTTCATAAGGGTACTGACATTCTTCTTCCTTGACTGAAAGAACACTTCTCAGCAAGCCACGCCCCATCCCGTAGCCATCTCTCACATTCCTCACCTCTACCACATTTATTCCCATTTCACTATTTAATCATGCTAAGGTTAGTTTCTATTTTGTTGATTTCTTTAGAGCTAAAATTCAGTTCTTAGCACTGGCCTAAGACCAAGACTTAAATCCTAAAGACTCCTAAATGTAATTTGGAATCAGTCGCAGAATTAGTGATAATCAGAGAGAAAAATGATGACACTAGAAACTGGTACTTCAAAAAAAATAATTGCTGAAATAAAAATGGAAATCCTATGCAGTGGATTTTGCCACAAACAATGACAACAAATACTGTCTTTTGAAATGTTTTTAGCCTCATGCAAACAACGCATTTGATAATTCCTAGGTTGTGGCTCAACTTGTACCAAATAATGTTTTAACTACTAGGAGTGGAACTGGAGAGTTTATGAATCATTAAACCTAGAGAGAAATTTCTAGGTGATAGATAAGCTATTGAGTTTAATCAAACTGAATTATCAACAAATGAAATGATGTAGATGACTACATTTTATAAACTCTGAGCTTTACATAGCTAAGTCAGCAAAACTGCAATTCTTTAGCTGATTAAATTCCACTGATGTTTCAATTAGGTGCTTAGTGCTATTAAACAAATAATAACAATAATAAAAAGGAATAATGGCACCTGAGGATTGGTCCCGGCCTGTCTGACATACAGAGAACTTTACCTTTCTAGGATTTTACATTCTTTCATTAAAAGATACAGCACTTTTCTCTGGTTTCAAAAGTTTCCTGTGTCAATGATAGCCAATTGTGGGGCCAAGGAGATAGCTCAGTGGAATAAGTGCTTCCCTGGCAAGCACAGGGGCCTGAGTTCAATCCCCGGTTCCACAAAAACAAAACAAAACAATGGTAGCCAATTTTCAGTTACTTTAATGCATTGTCTTCAACAAGGTCCTATTAAATATTTACAGCTTCTCCTTTCTTCAGGTCCTTGGACTGGTATTGCTTTTATTTATTTCAATTATTTAACCATCATCCACATATCCTTTTACCAGTAAAATGATAGATAATATAACTGTGGTGTTCAGACATTTTATTTCAATAATGACAATTTAATAATATTGTAATACTAGTAATTCCTTATTTTGTTATATATGGTTTGTCAGCTGTGCAAGTGGATGTTCTTTCTCATTTCAAGAAATTAGTATTGCAGTGAGACAAGTGATCAAACTTATGTCAACATAACTTTAACATCAGGTTGATCATTTACAGCTAACGAATTGTAATTTGTGATTAAAAATAAAATAAAATGCATTTGTTTGCTAGTATTTATATGCAAAGATATATATTTTTTTAAATAAGAATTGGATGTCATACAGCTATCAAGTTCGTGAAAACTACTCCCAAGTAATGGTTGTTATAAATATAAATAAAATTGAAGAAAACACTTAAGTACATAGATAACTCCAGGGCAGTCAGATGCAAAGGAAACAACTGAGCATCACATCTAAATGTTTTGTCTGAACACTGGTAAACATACACATATATTAAATGTATGGACCATGTAGAATATTTTCATTAAGTACTTAAAATATCAGGATTCATTGATTTCTTCTGGGTTTTATTGAAATCAACTCGCCCTAGACATAATCAATGAACAATTTACAAGGAAATGAAATCATTCTTTTTAAGCGTGCTCATATTCTTGGTAACTATTTCTGACTTAACAATGTCAGGAAAAGACACAGACTTATACTGTGTTCTCTGTATTTTCCAAGTCACTTCAAGCAAATGCTTTCTTGTTTACATGTCAATTCCTGCATACATCCATTCTTTCAATGAGTGTAATCTTGTTAAAGCCTAAATTGAATATGTCACTACTCTGTCCCAAGCCCTTTAGTACCTTTGAATAGAGATAAAAGACTGTTTAAAGTAACCTTTGGCCAGGCATAGTGGTATACAACTGTGATCCCAGCACTAGTGAGGCTGAGGATCGCTTCAAGTTTGAGGCCAGTCTGGGCCAAAAGTGAGTTTAAGGCCAGCTTGAATTGCATATGAGGTTCTGTTTCAAAAAGGATTTCATATATATATATATATATATATATATGTATATATATATATATATATATATATGTTATAATATCAAGTCATTATTGAAATAAAATATCTGAACATCACAGCATATATATATATATATATATATATATATATATATATATATATATATATATGTATATATATATATATAATTTTATTCCAGAGTATGCCTGTGAGAGTGTTTCTGCAGTAAAACATACGACTAAAAAAGGCACATCTCACATTATCAGTAGGAATGAGCCAGTCCATAGAGGGTCCAGGTAGAAGAAAAGGACAGGGCAATGGAGAGTTCTCTTTTCTTGAGCTGGGATGCCCATTTGCTCCTGGCACCTAGCACTGAAGCTTCTGTTCTTGGGCCTTCAGGCTCCAGACTTATGCTAGTGTAAGTTCCCAATCTGGTTCCCAATCTTTAGAATCATTGGCTCCTTCATCCTCAGCTCTTTGCATCCAGTTACACAATGTTCAAGCTTCTCTAGCCTGAACATGGCAAATGGTGGGATGTTTTACTCTCTATTCATACATAAGCAAGTCTCATAGTCTTTTTCTTCTTATGTACCTCTGTATTTCATCTTGGTTCTCTTTCTGTGGTAGCTAATTTATTAGCTTTCTTTTAATCTCCTCTCACTAGAGTAAAAGGTCCACAGAGTCATGATTTTGTTCTGTTTACAATTGTATTTCCAGTACCTAAGCCTATACTGATAGCAAAAAAAAAAAAGAACTGAAAACTACTTTTTGAATAAATGATCCTCCATTTCTTGAGCACATATATTTTGCCTTACATTATGATTACTACTTAGGATCCAGATGTGAATGTGACTTCGCTCCTGGAGGTTAGCAAAGTCACAATCTGCAAATGAGCCAGCTTGTACCAAGTCTACTGGGATAAGTTGGTTAAGATGGATAAATGCAAGGTATGCTTCTTGTATGGAAATTAGAGCTTTGAACTCTAATCAGAGAGGGAAAGGCTTTGTGGTGGAAAGGATGGTCCGCTTCACGAGCCAAGATATACTGAGCAGAGAGAAAGTTCATATATAAGGGCATTTCCTGCATTAGAAATTTAAAAACTGGGCCAGCAAGACAGCTCAGCAGATTAAAGCACCTGCTTAGGCAGACACAGGAATGGTGGTTTCATTCCTGGCATGCAGTGCTGACCCCACCCCCAGGGTGTGCTTAGATGGCCATTGAGACTGGGCATGGTGGCACTGACTCCCAGCCCTTGGGAGGCTGACAATAGGAGGATCACTATGAGTCTGACCTACATGTGAGACCCTGTAGACCCTGTACTAAATACATTAAAAAAAGAATTTTTATTTATTTTTTATTCATTTTATTGAGAAACAAATAGCAATGAGAGTTTCAAACAGGTTAGTAGGGGAGTTTCAGTGATTAATACATTGCATATTGTTGTATCAGCAGTTGTTATTCATAGTACAAGATGCAGACATGATATCCTGTCCAAACATTATTAGTACAAATATTTCTTCTCATTGAATTAAGAGAAAGTAGCTGTATATTTATCCTAACTATTTTGTATATACAGATACAAGATGGTCCTTCATTGGTATCCCCTTTTTTTTTTGTTTAGTTTTGCCAGAGATGGGTATTCCATTTCATTTAAATATTGTAGGTATGTGAATTCAGCAAAATAATTCAATATAGTCCACAATAGTAGTGGGTTATCCATAGGACTGGCAATGTCAGAAGTTGTTAACTTGAGCCTTTTACAGGTTAGGGTATTAATATGGCTTTACTTTTTATACCTCATTTTTATATTTTTCTGCTGGATGGTTAAGACAAAGATAAAGCAAGACCTATATAGAAAGAAATGTAACATTTGTATCTGACAAGTTCAGTCAAATCTCCTCAGGATTTACTCTGAAACCCTGTACCACATTTTGTAGATCCTTTATCAGTGTCAGTCATGAGGATGAGTCACAGCCATTGCTTGACCAATTTATTCTCTGCGAAAACCTGAGAGAATGTTTTCTCTCCATGTGACTCTCTTTAGGCACACTCTACATCATCAATCACTTTCCTCTGTAGCCCCATAATCTCCTTGATCAGAAAATTTGGGACACAGCTGAGTTACATGATGTTATAGTACAGGTTCTCCATTTCCTGAGTCCTCACTGACCTTGAAAGCCTAGGGCAAAAATGTTGGCTGTCCTTGGAGCCCTTCTTTTTCTCTAATTTTTGGTCTGCAAACTTAAGTTGTTAACCCTCCAGAAGAGAAGCTTAATGATATTATTACCCTATAACATAGGCAGTTGAGCTTAACCTCACTATCTGTCTGGATATCAAACATCTTAGACGTAACATAGAACAGGTATTTTCCATCAAGTATTCATATGTTAAGCTTTGAACCCCTATAGAATGTGAACAAAGAAAAATTAAAAATAGAAAAGTTCTTAAAAAATGAAATAAACAATTACAAATTTTTAAACAGAAATTTTGAAATCTAACTATATACAACATTGTAGCAGGAGAGGCCTATGACATTTTTTTTTCTTGTCTTTAGTTTCATTTATTACCTTTTTTAAACAAACACTTACTTGAGACACAGTATAGCAGTACCTGAAGTGACATTAGAAGCACTATATATTTAGAAGACCAGAATGACAGGCGTTCCAAGCACGGCCCGAGTATCATTGCTATCTTCAGTGCAGTTGCTTAGTTCACAAATATCAGTATGTATAGTTAGTCAGGGTGAGAATCCTACCAAAAATTAACTACTAGTTTCAGAAGCCTAAAGATTCTCAGGATCATTGCCTTAACCATCTTGTGCATATAAATGTATGGTTTTACATTTCCTAGCTTTCTCCTTGCCCTTTCTTCATTGTTGAAAAATGAATTTTAAAAACTGAAAGAAGCAAGGTATATGGAAGTGCTTTATAAATAAATGCAATAATGCAATATATAATTATTTACTTTTATTAGTTTTTTTCTTTCATTCATACCATCTACAATATATTTCATGTTGGAACTTAATGGAAAAATACCATGAAATATGTTCAGATTTTATTAGCATAGATTATCAGAATTGATATACTCAGATAGGTCAAAGAATATGTGAAATCTTTAGCATGCCTAAGCATTTTTAAGTGCATTTTTCAGTAATGAAAAGCTGTTATCTCTAATTTCTCAGGTTGAGTACAAATTAAATAGGACACTCTGAAAAAAATTAGTCTTAAAATAAGACATGCTGTATTTCTCAAGTGTACAAATTCTTAATTAGAGTTGGGAAGTTGAACAGAAGGGGCTTTTAAAAAGACCTTCAATTTAAAATTAAAACTGAAAATGGGCCATGTTTGGCACTGGGATTAATAATGAGCTTAGAATTTGGGGATCTAAAGTTGAACATTTATGAATTTTTTTTAAAAAATTGATTTAACTTTTTGTATTTATTGAATAAAATTTATGTTTTTCCTTTTATTTTGGTAGACAATTTTGAATTTTTTTAAATGCAAATATTTTTATTTTAAGAAATTTTTTTATGTGTATTTTCATCTGTTCAATGCCTTCAAACTCTGCTTACTTTGTAATTGATTGCATTTTGTTTTTCAATTTAGGTTAGGGGTTAACAAATTATGATCTGAAGACCAGTTATGGTCTAACAGCTGTTTTAATGCTACCTGAAAAAGTGAAGATTTTTTTTATCTTGTTAAATAGTTTTGAGTAAAAAAATAACAAAAGGGCAGTATTATTTGTGATGCATAAAACTCACACAGAATTCTTATTTTAATGTTTGTAAATGAAGCTAATTGCAAGGCGGCCATACTCATTTGTTTGGATGGTGCTAATCACGGGGCTACAGGGCCACAGAGAACATCTGTAGAGCTTCTGCTGACCCCTGGTTAGTTCATTACCGTCCCCTGGACACAGATTATATGAAAGCCTGGCCATGACAGCATTGCATACCTGAAAGAGATAATAGGCTGTAAATGTTATTTATTATTATGTTATTGTTTTATATTATTATATTGTAAATAAATAATCTATCGTTCATGGAGTTCTTCACTGCATATTTAAATTTTTAGATATTTGGAAAATATTTAAAGATTTAAAATTTTAAATATTTATTCTTGAAAATTGTAGGAAGCAGAGTATGTGGGTGGGCTATATGGCCCACAGAATTTTTTGAAATGAAATGAAATTTAAAGGTATGTACTAGCGGGCCATGGTGGCTCATGTCTGTAATCCCAGCACTTGGGAGGCTGAGGTAGGAGAATTGCTGTGAGTTTGAGACCAGCCTGAGCTACAAAGTGAGCTTAAGGCCACCCTGAACTGCATAGTAAGACCCTGTCTCAAAAAGACAAAAAATAAAAAATAAAAGAAAATAAAGGTATGTACCTATTTGGATTCTTTTGTACAGAAATCAAACACTCTAACACTCTAAGTAACACAAATATCTAAATAACTTACTGTAACACTCTTTAAGCCCTTTTTAAATTTTCATTTTAATTTTAAATTGACAAATTATAATTGTATATGTGGTCAAAGTGATATTCTGATTGATGAATCTAGTGTAAAATAATTAAATCAACCTCATTAATAGTCTCATCACCTTAATACATATCAATTTTGAGGTGAAAGCAATTGAAATTTAATTTCTTAAAGATTTTGACATTTACATTACCTTATTCCATGTATATTAAAGGCAATGTAACTTAAAAAACAACCTATTTCGGGCCAGCAAGGTGGCTCAGTTGAATAAGCACTTCCTTAGCAAGAGCAAGGGCTTGAGTTCAATCCCTGGTTCCACCATTGAAAAAAAAAAAAAGAAAGAAAAAAAAAAAAAAAAACCTATTTCTCCTACTTAGTCAAGTTTCTGTACCATTTGGTCTGCATTTCCCACCTACCCTGTGGCCCAGCCCTTGGTAACCACTATTCTGTTCTCTGATTCTTTGAGTAGGTTTTAAGTTCCGCAGAGTTGGGAAGAGAACATGAGATGCTTAACATGTTGTACCTGAGATTGCCTATAACATAATGCTCTCTAATTCCATTAATAGCATTACAAATCACATGAATTTTAAAGTATAAATAATGTTCCATTGTGTGTAGGTATCAGATTTTTGTTCCTCCATCATTAGACACTCGGGCTAATTGCACAACTTTGTTGTTGTGAGTAACAACGCAATCAACATGCTAGTGCAGACAGCTCTTTGCTCTATGATTTCAAATCTTTGGGGTAAATATTCAGTAACAAGATTGGAGTGGTATTTTTTAAATTTTTAAATACAGTGGTATTTTTAGTTTTTTAAGGAGTCTATGTACAATTTCCATATTACTATTTTGCATTCCTACCAAGCTATTTTTTTAAATATGTTGTTCTTCTGAATGTTACCAGCATACTAAAAGAACATTAAATTAAAGTCCTTACTTCACTGATGTTTTAGATTTTTGGAACTTTGAATGTATCTTTATCATTGGGAGGAGAATAATATGGTTTTATTCAAGAGTTGGCATGATTTATCACTCTAAGTGTTCAGATAGAATCATATGTGGGGCTCCTTTTGTTTGCTTGCCCAGAGCCTTGCCTGTAGGGGGGTACAGAAGCTGAAAAAGAGTGAACAGAAAGTAGAAAGGAAGGAGGTGAGCAGAATAATGACTTCATGCAAAGGACACTGTAAAAAGAAAGGAAGAGAAAATTAGGGACAAAGAAACACATTTATCTCATGGCAATCTATGGACCCTGAAATGCAGATTAGGTATAAGAAAATCTTTCTTTCAAAATCTCAGAGAAGCAGGTAGAGGAGTAGTAAGATTGCTGGTCATGCTAATGATGAGACATGGCTAAATCTGTGCACCAAAGGATTAAACATGTTGAGTTAAAGATTTAATTTCACAACTACCTAACATTACCTTACAGAGAAAATGTAACCCTTTTGCATTAAAAATGAGTTACCAGGGCCAGCCAGATAGCTCTGCAGACTAAAGCCCTGCTTAGGCAGAGGGCCGTGGCCACGGTTTGATCCTGGGGTGCTGTGCCAGCCCCACCCCCAGGCACACTGAGACAGCAACTGAGACTAGGCATGGCAGTGTGCACCTGTAATCCCAGTGCTTTGGAAACAGGAGGTAGTACTGTGAGTCTGATCTACACAGTGAGATCCTGTAGACTCTGTCCTAAATACATTTTAAAAATTGATTTGCTAAACATTGCTTCTGTCTGAGACTCATTTATGCAACATTAATTGACCATTTGGTTTCAATATAGCACTAGAACTCCAGGTTTATGAAATACGAATATACAGTCCAATCTGGAGGCTGCTAGGCACATATGTCTATTGTGCACTGCAATGGGGATATGCTAAGATGATTCATGTTCTGAGAATAAATTACACACATTTTGAAGATTTAGCATCAAAGGAAAAGAAAGTAGAATGTTTTGTTATAAACTGTAAGATTCTTATATTGGTTATATCTTGAAAGAGTGTATTTTAGATTATTTGTATTTATACATTGTATTGGGTTATGTGTTATTAAAATTAATATTTTTTTCTATTCACCTTCTATAATATGGCTCCTGAAAATTTTCAAAGTACACATATGAGTACTACTGTATTTCTACTGGTGGCCTGGGAGAGAAGGGAGAATAAGTGTCCCAAGGAGCACATGTTTTAGTCAGAACAATAAGTAAAATAACCCTGGCAGATGACAGTCATGTAAATGTGCTCTGCCCTGGCAACGTCCAGGCAAGACACCTAGATGGGGCCAAAGGAAGATCAAGAGAGCCTGCAGCAAGAGGCGATATCTGGGCTGAATCTTCAAGGATGGGCAGGAGAAAATTTTCTGTCAGACAGAGAACATGTATAGCAGTTATTTGGCCTAGAAAACTATCAACAGTTTGCCATACTTAAATCTAGACAGGGTTTATGCTAATGCAGGAAGAAATAAGATAAAAATGTAGACAGGGACCATTGATGAAAGACTTTGACAGTCAGGTCTTCATGAACACTTAGAGGAAGATTAGAACTGGTCTTACATCTAAAAATGTGCCATCCTCCAAAAACATTGAAGCATTTACACACTCTGAAGAGAACCTTCTTCAAAAGAGTCTAGTGCAATTTCAAGACATGATAGCATTTGCTCCCCTTAACTTCTCCCATGTATCAACTGACTTACGACTAGTCTAACAAAAGAAGGGGTGCCAGTGACATGGCTGCATAACGCACAAAAAATAAATATTGCCTGTAAAGATGATGAAAGCACAAAGGCTTTGTTACATAATGAGTAAATGCCTTCTAGAGTATTTAAAATTTAGAGGCTTGTAATTCACTATTGTTTATGCAAAAGGAAACAATATTCCACCATCACTCATGCAGCTTTACTCAGTCCTTGTGAGAAAGAGACATATAATCAAAACACTGAAATTTGTAAAAAAAATAAAATAAAAAAAAAACCCGAAGATTTCTGAGCCAGGTCTTCACTTGAAGTCGGTCAGCTTGGTACTATCACTGCTCCACTTTTGCCTACCGTGATCCTGCTGTGTGCACACGTGGCTGCCTAATTTCTCCTCCTCAAAAAGCATCCAGTTTTTCTCCTCTTCAAGGAACCAATTGATTGTTATGTAAGGGACACTTTAAGAGCCCCTGATCGAGCACATTGCTTGACTGGGTATGACTTACCACTTCACATTCTTTCTTTGGCACCCAGTGTTTGGCTAATGAGGCCTAGCAAAAGCATCTCCTGGATGGACACCAGCATTCTTCTAAGTTATCAGAGGTCTGGGCTTCAGCTTCTTGGCTGGACTTTCTCCCATTCTAAACCTTTCCATGCTACTCTTCCTCTGGCAAGCATGCAATGATTCTGGGACTGATACCACCTCTAAATAGCTATCTGCTATTTCTGCATTTAAGGCTCCAGTGTTAGACTGCACATTGAAAATGTTTACTGAGAAGAATATACGATTTAAGAAGCCAGGCGAGTACATGGATTCCACTGAAAAGGGTCTTGTGACATGCTTATAGTTTTAGGCATGGTATCTGGTTAGTCTTATGAGCTTGGATTTTCTACTTACAGGCTATCTCCAGTATAGAATACAAAAGTTCAGTCTCCTCAGATGGATGAACTCTTCACTTTTCACTTTATTCTTTCTTAATTCCTTAGTTCCTTTGAAATCTTGATTGTTAGGGGCTGGAGGTAAATTAATGAGCTGTTAGCTAGATATTGGAAAGCGCAATGCGTACTTCCAAAAGCCAAGCCCTTGTGTTAACACAAATAGCCCTCTCTGTATACACTAGTTACTCACCTGATTTCCATCCAGGACCATCTTTACAACTGTGGCTTAACACCAGAGCCCAGTGTCTAAGCTTGCTCAATCATCAAAAAACAGAATGGCCATAGCTTTTTCTTGCAGTGCTTTCATCTTACCTATACCTGGACTACATAGTTTTTCTCCAGTCTAGCACTCAATCAACTTTCCTGTTTTCAATTACAGACTCCCGTGTCCTATGAACATTGAGAGAAACAAAGTTAAATAAGAAGAAAAGGTTACCCAGAATCCCCTGCTTTGTTGGCTATTGTAGTCATCAGTTCTCATAGTGATTTGAGATGCTGGGTGCCTTAACTTCAGGAAGCGGTTGGTTTTTCCATAATGAAAGAAGGATAGTGCTCTTTGAGATAATGGATCATTTACACTGGGGAAATTTTTTATTTTATTTTATTTTCTTGAAGCACAAATACCAATGAGACAGTTTCAAGACAAATTAACAGGACAGATTCAATAAATTAATACATTGTATACTGTTTTCATAATGTTTTGGTATTGTACAAGGTGCATACATGATATTATACTTACAGACATTATTATAGCAGATGTCTCTTATCAGTGAATTAAGAGAGTGTAGCTGTTTACTTATTTTTTTATACCTGAATTATATCACAGATTCAATAATTAATACTTTCTACCTTGTTATTTTCCTAGTGGTTGTCCATAGTACTAGAAGCCAACATAATATCTTGTCCAACCACTATTAATGCAAATCTTGCTTCTCATAGAATTATGCAGAAGCACGGCGTATTTATCCTAACAGTACTGTTTATACACACACATCATGATTCTTCTTTTGTATCCCCCTTTTTTTTTGTCTAGGCCTGTCAAAGATGAGCACTTCATTGTCATTAAACCAATTTAGGTGCCTGAACTCGGTGACACAATCCAACACAGTGCAGCATTCCACAATAATAGTGAGTTATCTGAAGAAGTTGTTGACCATAGCTATTTACAGCTCAACTTATTGTTATGGCCCCATGTTACATACCTCATTTTTATACTTTTCTGATGGATGGTTAAGACTGAGATCAAGACCTATATAGCTTTTGTTTCTGATGAGGTCAGTGAAGTCCCCTTAGGATTTATCTTGTAATCCTGTACCTTACTCTGTAGATCCTTTGTCTGTGTCATCCATGAGGATGAGTCACGGCCAATGCTTGACCAATTTGCTCTCTATGAGAGCCTGAGAGAAAGTTTTCTCTCCATGTGACTCTCCCCACACACTATACATCATCAAGCTCTTTTCTCTTATACTGGGGCGATTTTTTATGTACAACTGAAGAATGAGAAGTTACTTTTGTATTTTTAACCTTTCAATATCTTGTGCTTTTTAAACACCATTTTGAATGGTATATTATTAACATGCAGGCTTCCTAGGTGAATTCTTACTGATTTTTAATGTATAAACAAAGAAAAAGATGCATGAACCACACAAAAAAAATGTGATTGGAGTGAGCATAACCATCTGTGCTCAGTGAGGAGGCTGAACAGGAGCTATATCTGTGACTGGTCATCATCGGGACTTGTGAGTAGCTGCGGTGTGTATGTGGCAGGTAGGACAGGTCTTCGCAGTGGTCGGGAGTGATGAAGAATCTGTGACGATAGCATCACTGAGTCCCATTGAAAACAAGAGATCCCTAATAACAGTGAAAAATTCTCAAATACAAAGGCACTTTATGAGATGAAAAAATTCCTCTAGGCGGAAAAGAGTTGCCTCTAGCAGCCCTATGTGTCTAGCTTCTTACTACCTAATTTTGTAGCACTGAAAGGATCAGCTCAGACAAGGTGGAAGGCCAATCTCAGTATTTTCAGGTGTCAGTTACTCATTGTGTAGAGCTGGGCATTTGCTCAGGTGTGGAACGTCAGACAATCACGTAGCATGTAGAGGTATCTGGACAGCAAAAATAATCTATTTCTGGGGCTGTATAGTTGATCTCCAAGGATCTTTGCCTGAAGTATAACATTAAACAGATTACTGATTCTTGATTGTTTCAAGCCTTGAAAATATTTAGAAGCTATTGCATCTCATCTCTGACCAATTGCAAGCACAAGCTTTCTAATGAGGAAGAGGTCATAAATCTGCATCTTTCTGTTGCCTTAACTGGTGTCAGGTCTTAGGCTCACAGCTGTCTTGTTTGTATATGTGTGCACTGTATGCTTTGACCTCCTGATACACACTCACAGAAAACTCTGAGCTCTCTCAGCAAAGAAAGCACATAGCAGAAAGCAAAACTGGATCTGTTCACTATCATCTGTTATTATCACCTAGGTCCAGCCTCTCATGAAGTCTTTGTATCTGAGAAGTTGGCCTCTGCAGTCACAGTGGCAATTAGTAATGCCCTCGCCTAAATCAGAATTCCTCCTGTGGCTCTTGCTGGTAATATAAGATTCTTCCTGTTTCTTTCATAAATTTGTTGATAACTGTGTCTGCTTCTGTTTGAGGGAAAGGATTTTAATTATACAATGCACAGGAGCACAAAGCTTCATCTCTCAGGCAACAGACAAAGGAGCCTCATGATGAAAGCACATTAAACCTTCATCGAGGTTGTTTACACATTTGTAAGAGTGGCTGTGGTGTCTCTGATAGCAGGGACAATAAATCAAAACCTTAGGATGTTCTTTTCATTAGCTAATGATTTTA
Organism: Ctenomys sociabilis; assembly: GCA_004027165.1. NCBI lineage: Eukaryota > Metazoa > Chordata > Mammalia > Rodentia > Ctenomyidae > Ctenomys > Ctenomys sociabilis. Next base: position 32,495 of record PVKA01016517.1, read on the forward strand.
TAGCCTTTGGTGGCTTTTTAACTATCCATGCATAAAATGGAGTGATATAATTTGTAATCACTGGAAATAACTAGTTTTAATTCCCCCAACAGGTATTTAGGGCTTTCCTTTGATTCAGAAGATTCAAGTCATGCATTGAGAGTCTGCTATTAGCAGCCACAACTTACCGTGTATGTTGGGAGCATGCGTGGGATTTTTGGTTAGGCCTTTGCTAGAGGTTACTGTATTACTCACTCTTCTGTCTCTGAGACAAGATATCTCAGGGAGATATCTCCTCTTAGGGAGGAGAGGTTTTTTTTGCCTCATGTTTTCATAGGATTGAGTCTTTGGTCAGCTGATTCTGTGCCAGAAACAACAGGGAGAAGGACACAGTGCAGGAAAACTGCTTACTGTGTGGGATCCAGGATGCAGAGAGGGGAGGTGTGGTCAAGAACATGCCCTACCAAGGCATGTCCTCAGGAAGCCACCTCCCATGGGGCCTCAGGGCCCAATGGTTACAGTGAATTAATCAATCAATGGATCTGTTCATTATCAATCCATCAATGAAAGTATAGCTTCCCATGACTCATTACCTTCCAATAGCCTCTCTCACTTGAACATGTGAGACTTTTAGAGAGCACTTTACATGTAAACTCTAAATGACATGACTGATACAACTGAGAATATGGACATCTTAGAGGTAGTATTGATCATAGATGGATGACAAAAAATAAAACTGTGTGTCTCTTGGGGAGACAGTGCAGTGGGAGGATGGGTCAGTGCCTCACACTGGAAGACGTGTGGAGGGAGAATGCAGGGAGAGAGGCCCATCTGGGAGCTCACCCTCTAGCCCCACTGTATGCCAGCTGTGTGGACTCAGCCTTGGTACTAAATGTCTTCCAGGGAGTTGTCATCCATAAAACTCAAATTGTACTATCTGCTTTGGTCAGATGGATGACTCATCTGTAACAGTGCTATGCATAGTTTGGGCTTCAGTGAATCTAGACTCTTGGATTTGTTGTCTCACCTGCAGCCTTGGTAAGGTAGTGTTGTGGTACTTTGTGTTCTCTTCTAAGAGAAATCTGTGACAAATCAAGAATATGGGGTCTTTCACAGATCTCAAATATCTTCTTGTAGCAGCAGTTATAGCCCTAGATCAAGACCTCAGGTGTTGATTTAACTGCACACAGCTCCCAAAATGATAGGTAGCATTAGGAAATATGTGATAGAAAAGAAAAATTGAAAACTACATTGAGGTTGAAATGTTGAGTCAGATAGCCTTGCATACCACAGATTTATGGAAATATTTGTGAGATTCCTTCACATGCACATGTGCACATGCACACACACACACACACACACACACACACACAGTAGCATGGCAGAGGGGCATCACACAGGAATAAGAGTTAATGGCAGGCAGAAAGCAGCAAAAGCGTCAAGGGCAAGTGATAAATGCCCCTCTTTTTTATGTATTTGGTGCAGGGTCTCATTGTGCAACTCAAACCTGCAGTGATCCTCCTGTTTTCAGCCTCCCTAGCATTGGGGTTGCAATGTGCCACCATGCCTGGTCTTAAATGCCCCTCTTATTGTCCTTTATATGTTATCTGTTTAGCTAACAATCTCATCTCTTTTAAGCTTTGGGTCAGATTTCGCCTTCTCAGTGAGGTCAACTCTCCTCTTATTAAATATTATAATCCCCCACCCTCCTATAATATCTCTGTTTTTTACATAGCAAGCATCAATTTATGTATTATAGCCATTGTCTGGCTCTCCCTACTAGGATTTCAGTTACCTGAGAGTAATCACCTACGTTTTATTTACTACTTTATCTGAAGGGCCTAGAAAGTGTAACTTTACAACCATTCTATGATATTTTTCATCATGGCAAATTAAAACAAAACAAATTCCTCTATAAAACTGATGGAATTTTAAAATATAATATTAAGTTCTAACAAGGTTTGGAAATATGGTCACTCCTTTCATATACTGTAGTAAGAAAAAGGAAAACATAGTATTTTTTAGGATAGTTTGACTGATCACTTGTTAAAGATGTCATGCCTTTTACCATAGCAATTGCATATATGGAAAACCGTTCTGTGTAAATATGAGCACACATGCATTAAATACATACATGAGGGGTCAGTGAAGAATGTTACTCATGGATTAAAAAATGGAACAATTTAAAGGTCACCATATTATTTGCAAACCAAGAGTAACACTGGGATATTTTCAGATTCTGTTGTTTAAAATGTTTAGAAAACTTGCCCCAAGTCAGAACTGGCCAAAAGAGATTACTGGTAGTTCTTTAAATGGATTATAGGTAATATTTAATGGGTTCTGAGGATTATCTTATTTTATAAGGTACCTTTATTTTCCTATTAAATAAATCATTTCAATAACCCTGAAAGGTTAGAAGTTAAACTGCAGAAAAATGTCAGTGCAAATGTTTCCTGTCTATGGGAATGCAAAGGAAATACATGTTATGTACCATGGAAATACCATTGACTTCTACTTGGCAGAAAACTATAACCTCAGAGATATTGCATTTGATTACCCCTGTAATTTTGCACTTGTTAACAAATTTACTTCACCATTACTGATCACTTTGATTTAAATGCATATATACAGCATATGTATCATGTACAAGTCTGTATGTATCATGCATATGTATGCTAATGCATAAACATAAATGGTATATGTGTATATAACTATATACAGTTGAAAATTGAAACTATTAATGCAGTCAATTTATATATGACAGAACTGTACTTTTTTGAAAATAATATATTAGTATAATATTATAGTAGTTTCTTTTTATGCAATAAGAAGTCTTTTATTGCATGATTGCTGTGACCTAAACCATTTGTTCTGATTCAAAATGGAAATGAACTTTATGATCCCCTACACAAGAATAAGATTTTATTTAGTGACATTGTTGCATTTTAAGGCTATCTTGTATATGAAAGCAAGGTGAATCAGAAAATGACTCCTGGAGGTCCTATGTTGCATTTTCCCAAGTTTCTTCAACTCAAACATAGGATTTATGCTTCTGAAGATGGAATTACAACACTAAAATTTGGGGGTATTGCAATGAACTCATTTTTTAAAGATGAAGCAAGCAAACAAAACCCTTCAATACCTGTGAAAACTAACGTATTAGAAATAGTCCTAGGAAGATTTTTAAAAATCCTTACCTCGTTTTCCCTTTCCCAAGATGTAGTGTGTCATGGGTATTCCATTTAACAAAATGGAGTTGTGCCCTGTTCTAATCCATTTTGCCACATATGGGTTGCTGACGCTGGCTATTTGTTGAAGCAGAAGTGAAGGCATAATAGTTAGATTTTTGTAGTGCAATTGGCTCCTTCTTGCTGATTAAGCAGTATCTCAAAGACAGAAAAAAGAAAAAAAAAAAGAGAGATCAAGGTTCTTCCAAAAGGAAATAATCAGAACAGCAAGCCCACTGGTAGAATTCAGTGAAGTGCTCTCAGTTCTTCCCTTCACACAATCAGTTAATCGCCTTATAAAATGCCAAAATCATCAAAGCTTGAGCTGAAACAGCAAATTCAATTTTTTCTCTCCTTTAAATGTCTCCTTTTCAGTTATACATTATTTTATGAAAAATTGATGTCTTGCTAGTCAACATGATGAATGTTGGGACATGTAGGGAATAGTTTAAGGAGTTTGTTTTAACAGTTATGCATTTAAATTGTCCCATTATAGTGGACATGTTTCTGCTGCCAACAAAAAAGTCAGTCCCTAAAAGTCCAGTTCTTCTAGAATTTTTTTGGTGCTCTCAATCATTTTGATAGCAATACTGATAAATTCATGAATTAAAATTATTTCACCCAAAAGTTAAATTTCAAGGAAGTAGTTCAGGGCCTTTTTTCTTTTATTACAAGGCTTTAATATACAGTACTGAAGGCATTCAGAGTATAAAGTTACGATGCATTTTCTAAGCAAAAGCTTTAGATATTGAGGCTCAGTGGGACATTTGCCTGAAGGCAGTTAGGTCAAGCAGGGCATCTATATAAAAACTATTTCTGCAACTCAATGTACTTTTATTCAAGTCTGGTCCTTGGGTAAAGCTCTAAGCCACACTACTTGCTTATACTAGATTCGTAATAAATATTTATTAAATGAATAAGTGCATAGAAACATTATTCATACTCTATTTCATAAGTGGGGGAAAAAACAGAGGTATTTTTTTTTCTTTTTTCTTTCTTTCCCTATAATTTTCTTCTCTACTTACTTCCAAGTCATGGAATAACATGTCTGAATCTTAGGAGCCATAAAGCCAAGCTCTGATTTTATTTTTATTTTTATTTATTTTATTTTATTTATTCATTTTGGTGGAACTGGGGTTTGAACTCAACCCTTTCACTTGCCAGGCAAGTGCTTATTCTACTGAGCCATCTCCCCAGCCCCTGTATTTTATGAATAAAACAACTATTGTGGCTTGTGTCCAGATGGCCCTCCAAGCCTCATGTGATCAAGGGGAGTGGGCTTTTTGGAAGCAGCCAAATCTGAAGTTTGTGATTGATTCATGGTCTAAAGCTGGGATTAAGCATGTGAGTGCTACGCCTGCCTAGGGTAGGTCCTGTGTAAAATATAAAGGACAAAGAAAGATTCATCTCTCCTCTCCCCTCTTGTTGCTTTTGCTGTCTTCTGCCAACATGAACTGTTGCCCCTCTGCCAGCTAATATCCTATCAGAGAGCAGATTGTCTCTAACAATGTAGGGATTATCAGCCAAACGAAGATAATTTTGACAATAAAAGAAGTTCCAATAGTAACTTTTTAGTTATTCACTGAGAATGTGTATCAGGCAAATAGGGACACATGACAAGTCTGCGTAAAATCTTTTCAGTCCATATCTGGACATAATAGCAAAAATTCAAACACCTAACTTTAGCTCAGTGGAGAATCTTAGATGGCATACCACAAACACCTTCAGGGTAACAATTATGATATATAGTGATGTGTTAAGAGACCTCTGGTACACTTGGAGAAAATTTATTTTCCTGGCCTGAGAGGGACCAGTCAATCGTATGGGTCAAAAAATGGTGCTTTGGGGGCAATGTGGAGTCAAGTTGCACTATGAAATTTCACAGAAGTGAGAACCTTTATATCAATGAGGAAAGGGCCATACCCTGTGTCCTTGGCCCAGCAAGAAAGCAGTTCTGTTACACAGAAGACTGGACTAGCGCAGCCTTTGGGTCTGTAGGCTGCTGGGCTCAAGTGGGACTGGGATTTGGAAGCAGGTCCAGAACCAAGAGCATCCGTGAACTATAGACTCCAAGTCTAGTCTGGGTGGGGAAAGTCAGATAAAATGAGGTGGCAGAGCTAAGTAGACCCATCCAATTGCCATATGTATTTCTTTAGATAAAAGTATTGATTTTTAATGGTAGTTTTAATCCAAAAAAACAGATTTTAATCTTTCTACTCAGATATCCTTTTACCCCATTATAACACAGGTGACATTGATCTCTTGAAACAGACAATTTCCATAGTCCTCCAACAAACATTTCTTTGGGAGCCCAGTAAGTGTTTCAAGATGTCTCTGCTAGGACCTGGGGATGCAGGAGTGAGCATGGCAGCTTTCTCTGACCTCAGTCTTCGGTGTCTAAATGTTCTTGTGGAAATGACACTTTAAAGTACATTTATATAAACAATCTGTTTTCAAGTCATGAAAATTGTATCCTCTCTTCTACTTCAATCTCTTCAAGTACAAGCTGAAGGCACTGACCTGGATATATCCCCAAGCCGCTGGCTCCTGCATGTTGTCCCTTATCCATTGGTATAAAGTTCAATGTCTTTCTTTAGTCAAATTTTCTTAGTATGAAAAAATCTAAATCCATGTTAGAGCAGCACTTTTGACATTTTACCATATGTATAATATAAATCAAAAGGTTAAAGGTATAAATCAACTGTAGAGGTAATCAAAAAGCATAGTTATGGAGCCAACATGTCATGCACTCTTCCAGTGGTATCCTCTGCAAGGCATACAGGAAACATGATTTCATTCCATGCCAACTTTGTGTAAATCAGCACTTTGAGAAAGCCACATAGTGACAACACTATGGTTGAAGGTGAAAATTCGCTTCTTATTACTCTTGGGTTGGAGATTGAGAGGGAGTCAAATTACTTATTCTGAAGTATTTGGCCCCTTTGCAGGATAAGAAAAGCATCTCATCAGTTCACAGTCCAGACTGATGATATGTGGAAGCTTAGGTAGGAAAGGGAGAAGAAATGAACTTAGTGCTCCTCCCTGTCAGCACTTGAGAGTGACTTACATAGAGAATCCCAAGCTACCACAAGCCTGCCTTTTAGACAATGTTATTTTCCATTTTAAAATGAAGAAAGTAGGTATGTGAGAAGAAAAGAAAATTGTACAGGAGTAAATAGAAAGTGTCAGAGTTAGAAGGTGTTTGAGTCTACAGCCGTAGAAACCAGTTTCTCCTGTTCAGTGGGGTTGCTCTAACATTTTTAAAGCAGTTTTAAAACCTCACATTTAATTATGCAATCAGAATTTTGATGGTTAGTTCTTTTCACTTAGCCTCACAGACATTAAGATCAGCATATAGAAATGCTTTTGATGGACGAGAATTTCTTTAATGTCATTATCAGATAACGCCGGGGTATGTGTTACCATTGACATCTGTTGATTACCTTTTCCCATAAGATGTATGATTTTTCTGATTTTTCAGTGATTTTGAATTATGCCCTGGCTATTTTGCACATAGTGTTTTGAGGCTGTGGGTCTTGCTAAATCATGGGGAAAATGTTGACGTTTTCACTTTAGCAGCTATCAGTTTGCATCAGTTCTCGCGGTTGGCTTTAGCGTCAGTTCTGTTTGTGCACAGCCCTCTGTCATGCCCACTGCAATCTGAGGATTATGTAAGTGTCTAGGCAGTGCCCCATTATATCTCCATGCTCACACTGCTGCTCTTCTTATGTGGCCTGCCTGTGCCCACCTAGCTTCACAAAATCACATGATGGAAGATTGAATTGCTTTTGGAATCAGACCAGTGCTCAGCCAAATAAATGGGAAAACAGTTGACTCGGCCCTTGCATGTTCATGAAGAATGAGTGACTGAGGATTCAGAGAATAAATTTCATGCGCATTAGTTATCAATTTGAGCACTGAATAGCAACTTGACAAGAGTGAATTATTCCCACTCTAGGTTTCTGTTTTGTCTTCTGTTAAGGTAAGTAATAGATCGTTGAGCACTTGTGAGGATTAAATAAGTCTATACAAATTGAACATTGAAATGGAGATGCACAAACCTCAGAGTTCAGTGTCTGGCACACAAGCATCACTCAGTGGGGCTGGCGAGATAGCTCAGCAGACTAAGCATCTGCTCAGGCAAGCACGGGGACCGAGGTTCAACCCTCACCACCACATGCTGCACCAGCTCCCAGGTGCTCTGAACTGGCTCCGAGGCCAGGCATGGTGATGTGCGCTTGTGATCCCAGTGCCGAGGATGCTGAAACAGGACAAGCACAGAATGTGTGAGCCACATAGTGAGGCCCTGCACTGCATACATTTTTTTAAAAAATCACTTAATGTATATTTTTGTTATGATTTAATTTGGAAAACATGTACTTCGATAATAAAAAACTGTTACAAACCAAAAACAACAGTGATACTTTCAGTGCCCATGACACTTTTGCCATGCTTTATTATCAGCTATATTTACCTTTGTGAAAGAGGCTAATGGGGTTATAACAGACTAACTTCTTTGGTGACAAACAGCCTTAACCTGATGACCTCCTGGATATTATGAGCTCACTTCACATAGCTGCCTCTATATTTATTTCTCTTGGTCGATCTTAACATCTGCAGAAATCCTCCCAGTGTAGGACCTTCACATCAGCTGTACCCTTTCTCAAAGTCTCACGGCTGCTCCTTCCTCATTATCTGGCCTCAGAGCAAACGTGCTCTCCCTACAGAGGTGTCCTTGATGCTCCATCCCAGGTCATGGCACACCTCTTCACACATGTGTCTGTCATTAATTTTATTCACAGCATTTATTACTATTGAAAATTATCTTGCTTATCTAATTATTTAAGTGATTCGTTATTGCCTATTTGGACCCAGTGAGGCGTTAGCTACATGAGTTAAGACTTCTCTTTATTTCTACTGTGCTAACCCCTGAGCTTAGAACAGCATCTGGCCCCAAATATGCTGCTACATACTTGATGCCTATATTTTCTTAAACTGTTTTATCCCTTTTGTAGAAGAAAATCCATAACTATTATTTGTTTACTTAATTGGACTTTTTTCACTTTCTGGTCTCTCAAACATTCAATAACTCATCAACCTACTTGAATAAATTTTAAATCTGGATTGATTTCCACATTTAAAATCTTGATTTACTATTTTAAACACAGAAGAATCCAATAAAAATAGGAAGCCATTAATTTTATAATTTTACAGCATCCAACATATACACATGGTCTAGCTATGTGGGATGGGCAGGGCATTAAAATATGTCACAATAACAGAAGACTAAATGCCAGTCAGGAAGATCTGTGAGGACTCTGGCAGGAGCAGAGCTCTTGCTCTCTTAAGGCTCTGTAAATTCCTGGCAAGAAGCTGCAGCAGACATGACCACATTTACAAAGTATAAACTCTGTGATGATTTGGTTCAATATCATTCAGTAATGTGGCTGAAAATGGAAGTTTGATTTCCCGCCAAGAGAGGTTTCCTTGCACTGGCTATAATGGATGTTATATTTCAATCCCTGTGATTCCCCCTTCATTCAGTGGGATTTGTTCAGGACAAGTCTGGCTGATTTATCCTGCTTGCTAATGAGCTCTTCCCTCAGCAAAGCAGTTGTTCCCAACCTGAGAGCTGAGTCATTAACAGAAGGATCTGGAGGACATTCAGAGCTTGGGAGACTGACTTAACAGAAGATTGTGGTCACAAGTCATGGAATTGTGAGGCTTAACCCAAACCACTTTGATTTTTGAAAAACTGTAATATGCCTTTTTAAGAATCACTTTAAATTTTACAGTTAATTTGTTCACTCTAATCATGCAAATAATACAGTTCCAGAGATTAGAAAATATGTTTAAGAGGACTTCTGGGGAGATGGCAGAGTAGTAAACAGCAGAACAATCAATGCATCTGCAATTTGGAAACCAGACACTAGAACAGAACAACTTGAGGAAAAAAGAGGGAGGGTGGTAGATCGCCAGGACCAAAGAAGGATTAAAGGGAGACCTGGAGCCCACAGGGAAAGTGAAGAAATGGCCCCAACTCAGAAAAAGGAGGTGGAGAACAGTACTTTCTCTCTGACTTTTGGCTCATGGTGTGAGAGAGGAGCCTTGAATCTAGAAAAATTCAACAAGGGCAGGTGGGTGGAGCAGAGCAGGGTGTGCTGTGAGCTGCAACTGCTGGTGAGAGATTCCAGTCCCAGAGTGCCCTGGAAAGGGTGCTGGGCTGGATGTCATCTTAGGGAGGGACCACCTGAACCCAGGATTTGGAGCAGCTATAAGTTGAGTTCTCAGGGTTCCCAGTGACTGGGTGAGACACAACCACAGGAGATGTCTAGGATCAGAGAGGCAATGTCAGTCTGGCAAGAAACACAGAGACTGTTATAGGTTGAACAGCTTAGGACTCAATTCCACAACCAGAGGCCAGGCTGGGTCTGAACTTCTGTGGAGCGGAAAGCACCAGAATCATCACTCACTCCCATTCCTACTTCAGACATGTTCTGATCATCCTGCATGGATCTAGGCTCTGTCAGCCTTCTTTGTCTACCAGTTACAGTGGTGAAATGTCCTGAATTGAACACTGCCACAAAGCTATAGGTCCCAGAAGATAACCACAGGCTTGAAATCACAGAAAAATCTCTTTTTCTTTGTGTTTGTTTCTTCTTGATTTTTTTTTTCCCCCCTGGGGGAAGGGGCGGTACAGGTAATCAAACTCAAGAGCTTGTGCTTGCTGAGTAGGCTCTTGTGCTGTTGAGCTATCTCTCCAGCTCTTCTTGATTGTTTTTCCATAAATATGAACATTGTTTTTAGTTGTTTTGTTTGGTTCTTGATTTTTTTTCCTTCTTTCTTTCCTTCTTATCTTCTTAACCAGCTTGGGTGATCTTCCTTTATCCTTCAAGTTTGCTCTTAATCTCTCTCTCTTCTTTTATTTCTTTGTTTTTTTCTTCTTATCTCTTTTAATTTCCTCCTTTGAGAGTAAGCTCATTTTATTGAGGGAAGAAGTACTGAATATAATTTTCTGATTTGTTTTAGATTGTGTTATCACCTGTGGTTAATGGTAGATAATTAACAGCCATTACAGTGTGTCATTTTCTAGCCTGTGCTTTATCCTATTGTTATTACTGATTATACTAGTTCTTTGGAACATTGAACAAAACAGATAAACCCTTAGCCAACCTTATTGAAACAAGAAAAGAGGAAGATTCAAATCATGCATTTGAGGATGAAAAGGGTGAAATAGCAATAAATCCCGTAGAAATCCAGAAGATCATCAATATCTAGTCTGTGACTCTGTACTCTAATAAAATTGTAAAGACAGAGGAAATAGACAGATTCCTAGACATATGAGTTATCAATGATGAATAAAAAAGACAAAAATCTCTAAATAACCCAGCATCAGCTGATAAAATTGAAGAAACAATTAAAGTTACCAACAAAGAAATAGCTCAACAGATTAAAACACTTGCAAGCAGGCGCAGGGGCAGGGAGTTCAAACCCTAGGCCTGCTGTGCCGGCCCTGCCCCCAGGGTACTCTGAGACTGCAATTGAGACTAGCCGTGGTGGCACAGACCTATAATTCTAGTGCTTGGGAGGCTGTAGACAGGCAGATCACTAGGAGACTGATCTAGTAGTGAGACCTTGAACACCCTGTAGACCGTTCCCTAACCAAAAAAAAAAAAAAAAAGTTTATATACTGTGACCAAGTAGGATTTACCCCAGTGATGCAGGGGTGGTTCAACATTGCGAGTTAATAAATGTAATATACTATACTAATAGACCAAGGACAAAGACCACATGATCATCTCAATAGATGCAGAAAAAATATCTGACACAGTGTAACATTAATTCATGATATAAACTGTATAGAAAATTGGAATATAAGGTCTTTATCTTGATCTGGTTAAAGCTATCTATGACAAACCAATAGCCAACATCATACTGAATGGCCAAAAGCTGAAAACTTTCACTCTAAAATCAGTAATAAGATAGAAATGTCAACTATCACCGCTCTATTCACTATATCTCTGGAAACATTATCCAGAGTAATTAGACAAGAGAAATAGATAGAAGAATGTAGTGAGGAATGAAAGAATTTAAATTCTTGTTATTTTCAGATGTTGTAATACACTACAGAGAAAACCCTGAAAATTCCACCTGAACATACATTGATTTAATAAATAAATTCAGTCATATAGTGGGATACAAAACAACCCTCAAAAATTAACAACATCCTCATCACATAAAACAAATAGCAAAAAATCAGGAAACAACACTTTTCACAATAGCATCAAGAAAAATAAGATACTTAGGAATAAATCTAATGAAGGCCTTCACATTGAAAATTATAGTACTTTGGAAAACAATTGAAGAAGATATCGCAAGAAAAGGCACCCCTTGTTCTTGGATTGGTAGAACTAACAGAGTGTAAATGGCCATACTACCAAAACCATTATACAGATTTAATGAAATACCAACCAAAATAGCAATATCATACCTCACAGAACTACAGTAAACAATCCCAAAATTCATTTAGAACCGGAAGAAACAAAATAGCAAAGCAAAAAAAAAAAAAAAAAAAAAAAAAAAAAAAAAAAAAAAAAAAAAAAAAAAAAAAAAAAAAAAAAAAAAAAAAAAAAAAAAAAAAAAAAAAAAAAAGCAAAGCAATACTGGGCAACAAAAGCAGGGGGCAGAAGCATCATAATTCAAGATTTGAAAGTATACTACAAAGATACCCTAATAAAAATAGCATGATACAGAAAAAAAAACAGAGCTGATGGGCAATGGAATATAAAACCGACGAGGTAGAAACAACTTCAGACACACTCATCCACCTTATCTTTGACAAAGGCTCCAAGTACCTTCACTGGAAGAAGCATAGCCCCTCTTGTGAATTGTACCAGGAAAACTGGCTTTCCATATGATATTAAACCTAGATCAATATCTCTCATCATACACTAAACTAAAATTGAAATGGATAAAAGCTCTAAATATTAAATCAGAAACATTTAATATACTGGAAGATAGAATAGGTAAAATCCATGGTAACATAAGTGTAGACAAAGATTATATGAATAAAACTCTAGTTGCATAAGAAATATTACAAAGAATCAATAACTGGGATCTCAGAAGATTAAAAAGCTTTTTCATGTCAAAGGAAACTACCAACAGAGTGAATAAATAACCCACAGAGTGTGAAAAACTTTTTACCAGCTACTTCTCAGACCAAGGACTAATATCTAGGACATAATGAAGCAAATGAATCAAACCTTCCCAAAACATTTAAAGATCTAATCCAAAAATAGATATTGCAAATGAATAGACACTTCTCAAATGAGAAAATACTGACTAATAAATACAGAAAAAATTCAACATTACTGGTCCTTTGAGAGATGCAAGTTAAGATAACATTGAGATTCCATCTCCCTTCAGAAAGAATGGCAACCATTAAGGATCAACCAATAACAAGTGCTGGCAGGGCTGTGAGAAAGAAGCCATCAAGTTGGTACAAACAGTTTTGAAATCAGTATAGAGTTTCTCCAAAAACTAAAACCAGCAATTCTATGTGACTCATGTATTTTCCTTCTTGGTTTCTTCTCAAAAGAGGTAAACCACAGAGATACAAGTATACCCATATTTATAGAGACATGATTTATAATAACTAATTTCTTGGAAAAAAAAGCCAGATCCCCAACAACTGATAAATGGATAAAGAAGATGTAGGGTTTTTTGGTTTCTTTTTACACAATGAAGTATTACTCAGCCATAAACAAAGATAAATTTGAGGCATTTTTAGGTAAATGGATGAACCTTGAGACCATACTTTTAGCGACATGAATAGGACACACATTTAAATATATCATTTTTCTTGTGTGAGAAACAGAAAGTGTAAATAGGGACCAAAACTGATGATCACTATCAAAAACTAAGGAGAAAATGTTTAGATGAAAAAGAGAACAAGGGAGAGAGGAAGGACAAGGGAATGACGGGAAAGGAATAAAAGAGAAGAGAACAAAAAATGGAAACAGCTTTTTTATATAAGGAAGAGAAGAAGGGTTGAAATGAGGGGGAAGGGGCAGAGAAAAAAGAAGAAAGGTGTGCAGATAGAATAGTACATGCACATAGAAGTTTCCTATGAAAAGTGTGATTATTCATCACATATATAAAAAGTATACCAATAAAATTAATTTCAAAAAATAGGAGAAAATAGGTTTAAAAAGATATCCTACTTGCTTCCACAAACCCATGTCTCCAAGAGGCGGCCACCTGTGTAAGTTCCCTCGGCATTTTCTAAAGGTTTCTAGGTATATATAAATAGTGATGCCACAGTTCACAAGCACTTTTGTTCACAAACAATTTGTTTTGTGAACAGAAGCATTTAGCAAATTTGGTTTTTATTTTCAAACCCTGTACTGGGTGATAAAAAGTACTGCAGCCATCTTTCCCACCGAAACACAACGATGGCCAAATTTTCCAAAATTGTAAATCACGTTAGGTCTGTAAACTTAAGCATTGTACCTATCTATGCTCATGCATAGGTAAACAGACAGATATGTGGATAGGAGATCTATCAAAGTGTATGATTCCTCGGATGATGTAGCACGGCACAGTACATCGGCAGACCTAGTTCTTCCCTGTTTTCCAGAACGCTGTGGTCTCTCCTGCCACGGGCATTGGACCCACCCCATCGCTTCTTATTGGGCTCAGTTGTGCCACATGTTTATGCTAATGAGATACTAGCATATTAAAAAGAGCAAAGGTTTAAAGTGGGGCTAGATATATTCTGGGACTGGTTTCCTGAATTTCTGCCACCATCTTAATTATTTGTCTGGTCTAGCCTGCTCGACTGTGAGAATCATGGAGCAGAACCATCTTTTCACTGTCTCTCCAGCCCAGTCTAGCCTTTATCAGCAAACACCCTGACAATTCCCAGGTATGTGAGTGGGTCCAACAAAGATCAGAAAAGGCTCTTAAATTACCCCTCCCCATCTGGCCCCAGATGCTTGGGGAATGAACACTTGGAGGGCCACTGATTTAAGTGGTTAATAGCTGAGCAGTCTTACTGTGCCGATAGGTAACTAGTTTGTCTTGAAGCTCTTTCCATATTGGTATATAAAGACATCTCTTTTTGCTTTAACTGCAAAATATTCCATTGTATGCAAATACTATAATTTATTCAATTAATCCTCTGTTGATGAGTATTTAGGTTAGCTTCAAGCTTTTGCTAGCCAAACAACACTGTCATGAACAAATACAAATACATAGATTTGTATATCTGGCATACCAATAGCAAGGATAAATTCCAAGGTGAAATTACTAGGACAAAGGACATATGTATTTCAAAGTTTGCTAGCGAGGGCCATAAAAACTTATTTCTACATTATGTTGATAGATTATAGTTTTACTTTAAAGAGAAGAAATCCTTTCACACTCTTCTGAGATAATGAATGTATCTTTTTGTAAGAATGTTACAAGAATTTGACTTTTATTAACTTTAGCTTATATTTTCCTTCAAATTGTATAGAATATTGACTGTTGCCATTATTATTTGTTTTAATATACAAAGAATTTTATTTGTTTTTAAATACAAGAAGTCATGTCCTCCAACTTAGTCATTATTTGTTCAGCAGATCGGGCATGGAGTGCCAGAAGCCCAAAGCTCCCCAGCTGTTAGCACGGTGGCTGTCCTCCTAAAGTCATCGCCATCTATTTGATGCTAGGCAAAGGTAGGAATGAGAAATTTAGAGTTTCCCAGAATTGAGTTTTAATTAGGGTTTTGCCTTTAATATGCTTTGTAAATTTAGACATATTGCGTAAGTCCATGAAACCACTTCCCCCTCTGTTCCAGAAAATGATGGCGTAGACAGTCACCAGTTTGTGAAATCTGCTCTCCTCACATCCATTGTGAGCAGTGAACAAGCAAGAACAAGAGGCAGTCACTTGGACGTCTCACACTCGGGAAGTGAGGAAGGGTAGTGAGATGGAAAGCGCACTGCAAACCCAGATTTGCACAGTCAGCGTGGCTCTTCTTGCCTGAGTGGTCTTGGGGTGGCCAATTAATCTCCCT
>PVKA01016518.1:0-12797 GCA_004027165.1 Ctenomys sociabilis
CTCTCTCTCTCTCTCTCTCTCTCTCTCTCTCTCTCTCTCTCTCTCTTTCTCTCGCTCTCTCTCTCTTTCTGTACTGGAAATTGAACTCAGGACTTCTGCTTGGAATGCAGGCACTGTGCAGCTGAGTTATATTTCAGGCTCAAAAATCATGATTTCCAGTGACTGTTAGAAGAAGTTTTGAAGGAGTGCTTCTCAATATTTTGAAACTCTACTCTTACAAGGCTGACTTTTGGTAAGATGAACCTCAGGCATTGAAGCATGTACTATGGACACCTTAGGAGGAGATCTCCAGCTTGTGCCACTTAAAAACTTGAGAAAGAATAAAGCTTAAATGTTGAAAACACTAAGCATTTTGATTTTTAAAAAAGTGAAGTACTTTTTGAAGCTATGGGATTTTGAGGAACAAGGTACTTATCTTTTAAGGTTGTGGTGGCAGTGATTGTGTGGGCAATGAGATATGTTCTATTGACTTCTTATTTACATAGGATCCACTTGGGAAACTATGGGTGTATGCCTTGGAGATTAAAGAGGAAAGCTTTGTGTTTTACTGCATTGATAATAATTATTGTGATGAAAATATTCTCTAATGATGACATGTCTTCTATCTGTTCCAAAAAGATTTTGAGGGATGAAAAGGAAAGAGAGGGAGAGAGAGAGAGAGAGAGAGAGAGAGAGAGAGAGAGAGACAGAGAGAGACAGAGAGAGACAGAGACAGAGAGACAGAGACAGACACAGAGACAGACACAGAGACACAGAGACATAGAGATACAGAGAGAGAATGAGAAGAAAAGCTAGAGGCCCTGGCTGCCACATCTAGACCAAGAAAGTCCTTGGCAGTGCTGAGAGAAAGGAATACAAGGGTACCTCTGACAGCTATTTAAAGTCTTTGCTAAAAAAAATACCACTTCTGCCACAGGGACTCACAATTAATGCCTTTGATAATGTTTTGGACTAAGGCACTGAAAGCCATGTCAAATTGCATGTGTTAACTAAATGGGTATATTAATTAGGATGCACTCAGCTACACAAATTAAAAACCCTCTAATTATAATTTCAAGCATTAATATTTATTGTTTCTAAAGACTTGTAAATTTGGTCATCTGAAGCTTGATGTGCCTGTTCAGAGATCCTTAAAGGCTTTCTCTACCTTTCTGGATGATCATCCTGGGAATGTGGACCTTTTTTCTTTGTACCAGTCGTCTAGTGATTGCAAAATAATAGTTATGGCTTCAAGTATCATGTTCCTGAATGGTGTCAAAGCCATGAAACCTAAAAGAGATAGCCAAAGGGCTTTCCTCTTAACAGAAGATCCCTTCATTCTCACTGGGTCTGAATTAGTCAAGTACAAGGAAGGCTGGAAAGTTGAGCGTAGGAAAAAAAAAATGAACCAGTGTAATATGCATTATCTTCCAAACTGGGATACTGAGTCCACAAGAAGGAAGAATGGTTATTGGTTAAGTTGCTAACAGAGAGATAATGTGTTATCCTCTTCATTAATTTGATGTCAGGATATAGGCCAAGAAGACATACAGACAAAGAAGACTGAGAAGGCAGAATCCAAAATTAAAATTTTAATCTTATTTTGAATCCTGTCTTGTTCTAGTCTCTTCTAGCTTGATAAATGAAAGAAGAAAATATCCTTTTTCTGTTTTCTTTTCTGTCAGTTCTTTGTGAGTGAGTGCTGTGCTGCAATCTATACACTACATAGGTGTCATTGGTAGTGGCTCCTGCTTGCAGCTCACTGTGGGTCTCTGTTTCCAGAAGCTGAGGAAACTATATACTATACATTTCTTGTGTTTTATTGCTATCTTGAAAGCCTGTAGAACTACAATGTATGGTTTCAGACTGTCTATACTTAAACATAGTTTGGAGGGGTGTCAGGGATATTTAGTCAGGGACTTGAGATCCCAGTCCTGGGTTACTCTCTGAAACGCTTTCTCTGTGGCAGGTAGATGATATGACTTTATGCTGCTCATCTACTTTGTCAATTTTCCATTTATAGCAACTATATTAGTCAGCTCTCTGTGATGGAGAACAAATTTAAATGATTTCACATCATTTAATTGAATGACTTTAGATATCTCAAGTCCAGGGTTGCTTGACTCTGTTGTTTCTGGACTAGGAAGAAGCAGAGGGTATGGTGGAGTAAAGCTTCTTAGCTTGTGAAGGGTGAGAAGGAGGGAGGGGGAGATAGATAGTAAGAGAGAGAGAGAGAGAGAGAGAGAGAGAGAGAGAGAGAGAGAGAGGATCTAGGGATAAGACATACCCTTTTAAGGCCCATCCCCAAGCAACTACTTCTTCCACTAAGCCCCACCACGTGCAGCTTCCATCGCTTCCCAACAGGCCCTTCAGTTATGACCCACTGATGGATGGATTCATCCTTTAATGAGGTCAGAGCCATCATGATCCAGTCATTTCCTAAAGCTCCAGTTCTGAGCATTGCTGATCTGGAGACAAAGCCATTCACAAATGAGCTTTTGGGGTGATGTTTAAAGATCTAAATCATAGCAGCAACCAAGCCATATCTAAAGACGTCAGATAAAAGTATAATTATCTTCTTTCTCTTATGGTTCATAACTAGATGTCACCCTAAAGCATCATATGTTTAAAGCTGTGGCTTTTGGAAGGTGATGGGATACATGACCTATTAGAAAGTGGTTTCTAGTTGGAAGAGGCAGTTTATATTGCCGTGGCCCAGAAAAGCATATCTCTTCTCCTGGCTCTTCCCTGTGCTGTCTTCTTCTGGTCTGCAACACTGGAACTAGCGATTCCTACACCCTGCCCCTATGTCCTGCCCCTACTCCACCCCTACACCCTGGCCCAGCCCCTACGCCCTGGCCCTGCCCCTATGCCCTGCCACTCTGCCTTGGAGCCAGCTAGCTATGGACTGAAATTTCTGCAAACTGTGGGCCAGAATAAGCCTTTCATCCTTTAACTTTGGATGTCAGATGTTTTATCCCAGCACTGAGAAAGTTAGGAAGACATTCTCCATCTCTTTGTCTTTTATATGCTCAGTGGAAAATCTCAGTCAGTAGCCCAAAGAGTTGTGGTGAGGAGAAAATAAGATAATGGACAAAAGGTTGTATGAGTGGAATAATTCTCAGGTTGTTGGAGATGATTCAGGGTATCTCCTGAACTTGGCAGTGATGGGTTTGAACTACTACTGTCTACTCATATTATTTAAACACTCATCCCTATTTCAGTCAGCATTCTTTCTTTGTCTCTTTTTGTAATCCCAGTTTGGCCTCAAATGTTTTCCTCCTACTTTCAGGTTCTATGGGTGCTGAAGAAAGCTACGTGGGCAATCCCAGTCACAAGACTTCTCTGGAGGCTTCTATTAGCAATTTTACATAAAGTCATCGAAGAGAATCCCTGATGGTACAGGAAAGCATGGTCAGGAAGCTAAAATAACTATAAGATGGAGAAGATTAGACTCATTCTTGACATTTCTTATCCCTAGTATATCCTAGGAATGAAGATTTTATTTTTTAGGAAACATGTAAATTAAAAATTGGCCCTGTATGGCCGGAGAACTCAGCAGACTAAAACACCTGCTTAGGCAGAGCTCAGGATTGGGTTTGATCCTTGGCATGTTTTGCCAACCCCACCTGTGAGGTTGCTAAAATAATGATTGAGACTCGGCGTGGTGGTGTGCAGCTGTAATCCCAGCACTTGGGAGGCTGAAAACAAATCACCACAAGACTGATCTATGTAGTGAGACCCTGTAGGCCCTGTAGACTCTGTCCTAAATATAATAAAGTAGGTAAGTAAGTAAATAAATAAATAAATAAATAAACTGGCCCTGTAACAAATGCAGTAGAGAAATTGACAGGAAGTCGACATGCACATAATGGCTTGTATGCCTGGGAAGGTCATTTGCAAAGGACATGCCAAATGTTGACTATGAGAAAAATCAAGCACACTGCAGCACATACCCTTAGTAGAATATTATGCAGCTTTTAAAGATGATGTTTATAGAGATTAGCAAAATGGAAAATGCTTATTTTATAATATTAAATAGAAAAGTAAGATGAAATTTTATAAATACTTTAATTGCAACTATGCTAAGTATGCATCAGAAATACTGCAAAGCAGTGAGTGTATCAACACTCTAATAGTGTGATGGGATTATGTATAATTTTCTTCCCTTTTTAGTATCATAGTTTTCTTATGCTTCTAAATTTCTCAGTCAATTTTACAGATTTTTTTTTTTTTAAGGAAATGCAACACTACTAAAGAGGCAAATGTTTCAGAGATGCAGCAGACAACTGATGATGTACAGAAACCCAGAATCACCAGAATGGGGTCTAATGAAGGAGGGAAGCCAGGGCATAGACCAGTTAGTGTGGAACTCATGGTCAGAAGTATGAAAGTCTACAGCCAAGGAGAGTGATGCTGTGAGAGATGCTATGGTCTTTACTTGAGGGATGAAGGTAGTAGAGAAAGGCAACATTATAGGGAGGAACTAAGGGAATAAATTCCAACTCCCCTCTCTTCTCTTATTCCAGCTACAGCCAAGGGCCTCCATCAGCCATTCCAACCAGAAATCAGAGGACATGGGAGCCCCTTGATGTAAATCTTTCATGCAGAGAGCTGGATGGAGAAAGAAGGAGCTGGATCAGGACGGGAACCCAAAACTATCCAACATTCAGATCTTGTGCTCTGTAATAAATGCTCATAGTGCTGTTGGCCCAGAGTCTCTGTGTTGATAATGATTTTTAGGCTCTTTCATATCTATAAACTGCACTAGTCACACAAGGTCATCATTGTGTGGTTCCTTTCTAAGAATAGGACAATAATCTGATTGAAATAAGGATCTAGAGAAAGGTCAGGATTGATTCGTCATTGATATGTTGGGGGTAACTGATGCTGCAGAAGAGATGAGATAGGTCAGACGGAGTGTGCAGGAGCTGCAGACAGACTTCTGTGTCTCCTACCTTTTAGGGGCCAGTAATGAAGAAAGAAAGCAACAAGGAAGTGCAGAACCACAAAGAATCTACAATTAGATGATGTAGCTTACAAAAACATGCAACTTGTGAAAGATAATGAGGCTATGAATCAGGGTGGTCCAGGCTCTAGAAACTACCTGCCAGGAGGCAAGAAAAGATGGGTCAGGGTGAATAGGAGCAATAAACAGTCCAAGTGAGAAGGTAGTTCGGGTACAGGAGGTGGGGGAATGTTAAGTGGTTAGCAATATTAAAAATGGCAAGGGAGGGATTGGGGAGATAGCTCAGCAACATAAGTGGCTGCCTAGCAAGTGGTAGGTCATGAGTTCAAACCCCAGTAACACACACACACACACACACACACACACACACACACACACACACACACACACACGGGAAGGGACAGGTAGAAAGAGGGCTGAGCATCATTTTACATGATTGCCTCCCTATCTGTTTTTAAATACTCAATACAATCTGGGTAGGTCTAATGCAGAGTTTTGGTAGATATTTCTTCTGCTTGTTTTTATCCTGAGCCTAGATTTTGAACTCCACAAATGCAGTATAAAATTTCCTCAGTTTAAGTGTAGTCTCAATTTTCTAACATAATTTTGTTTCTTTTCAGTTTCCTTTGGAAATTTTGCCTTGAAGGTTTGCCTTTGATGAAGTTCACTAAATCAAATGTTGATGTCATGAGTGTGTCTATTGTTTAAGGCTCCAAATACAATTTGGATGTTGACAAGGGAGTGAGACCCACACTGCTAAGAATCATCCTGTTCACATATGCAGACAGGAAGCAGCCTGTGTATTAACACACTGATTGGAATAGGAGTGATGTCTCATACTCCAAAACATTTGACTTGGGAGCCATCAGGCATTAAGCTGTTACCACATTAGAGCGCAGTAAAAAGGCAAATTTAGGAAATTCCTGAAAAGATGATTTCTCCCATGATCTGATGATGGTACAGTAAATTCTTAGTTTCAGAGTATAGATGCCATTTCAAGTTAAGTATATGCAATTTAAATTAAAGATGCTCAGATGTTAGCTGGCTGCCACAGCATATTGGCAACAGCATGTGTTTGAACTAGAGCAGATAATTCAAATGGCTCGTTATCCACTTACATTCTAATCATCTGTGAGGTGGCGTCTCTCTGGGCAGGCTCAGCATGCACTCAGGGAGGTTTTACAGCTTCTGAACTTATAAAATGTGAAAGAGAACCATTCTGACTGTGTTGCTCAGCCCATCCCACCCCATTTTTGGACTGCTTTAACTGTTAACTCCTTATTGAGAAAGCTCAACTTTCCTTCAGGCTTTGATCCTTGTGTTTGTAGTAAGTGACTCTTAAGCTTGTTTCCAGGCTGGGTGTTTCAGTTACTAGTGCTGCATAACAAGTCATCCCTAAACAATGCAAATTTTATTGTCTTTCAGGCTCTGAGTACTGACCACGGATCTGAGGATTAGAGTCATGCTGTGTCTGGGGCTGGAGTCATCTTGAAGGCCTCTTCATTTACCTTGCAGATAGGATACTGGCTGCCAGCCAGGATCTCAGCTGGGGCCTGGGGGCCAGAACACCTGTGTATTGCATCTCTTTGCACCTTCTTCACAGCCTGGTTCTATGTGTAAGTAAGTGTCCGTGCAAAAGTCATATCACTTTGAGGGAAGTCACACTGCATTACTTTCAGTGTTGTTTCAGGCCTGCTTAGATTTAAAGCAAGAGAATACCTTTTGATGAGGGAAATAACAAGGTCATAATGTGAGAGGAACTTGTGGAGTAGGAGATCATTTCTTGGGAAATATAATCTATCTTATTAAAGATTTTTCTGTAGAAATATCTCTAGGCAAATCTGTGAAGCCACAAAATCATTTTCCCATTTTGGGTGCTACTTACTGTTTTTTCAAAAGGATTTTTTTCTTAATTTGTGGGTTGTCTTGTAGGTAGGATTCCCTGTTTCCCTAGGCTGACAGCTTTGTATACTTAAGCAATGATGCAGGATCAAAATCTTCCCTATAGGTTATCACCTCACCGAAACTTGCCCTTTCATGGCATACAGGGCCCAGGGTCCATCCTTTTTACCATGTGAATGTCTGGAATGTGGCTGGTGTAGCAACGGACCTGTGTAACATGTGTGTCCTCTTTTTATGAGCAGAAGGTCATTCTTCACTAACATGTCCCATTTTATAGATTTCTTTTGAAAGTTTGAGTCCTATGAAGCCATGATGGCTCAACAAACCTTTTGTAGATGAAATTGGTTTATGTGGGTAGTTGCAGAAGAATTCTGCTTTGTTTTTGCAGTCCAATAAGCTAACATTATCACTGAGTTTGAACCCAGGCACTGTTGTGGGGTCTGGAAATATCTTTGTGGTAGACAAGGCTCCTCTACCAAAGCTGGGTCCGTGAACATCAGTGGGTAGGAATCGCACAGTACTGCTTTGAGTTGAGTTTTAGAAGATATCGATCATCTGTAGGAGAAAACATGGTAAACCATTTTTTAAATTCTTGATTGCTTGATGTGACCACATTTATTCTGTGAACCAGTAGACATCAAAACCCTGAGGAAGTGAAATGTCAGATGCATGAATTTTGATAGGAGAAAGAAAAGGTAAAAAAGTGTCCTACCTTAAAGGGAAAATAAAACGTGCTGTTGAAGGAGGCTGTAGAAAAACTTTCTGTGCCTCCCTGGTAATAGGTGAGAAACTGGAGACTATGGCTCACACCAGAATGGCTAGATTTGCACTCTTGCTCCCCTGCTAACAGAGTATAGTTTTTTTTTAAGTTTATTAACTTTTCTTTACCTCATTTTTATAATTTACAGTGTGGAGATAATAATAGTAAATGACTCATAGAGCTTCTTTGAGCATTGATCAAATGAAACACTGGCCAAATGTTTACTCCATGCCCAGCCTCAGAAGGCAATTCCTCTATGCTTGTTAAGAACAGAGATTGCTTCTTCATAGGTATTTTGTACTCTATTGTCAAATTAACTAGGTAATTGTAATGTCAGTTTATTTTTTGCACAATCATTTCCCCTCTCTTACCTTTTTATGACATAAATCAGTATAATTCTTTATTATTATTGTGTGGTTGTATGCTTGGGGAATCTGAATCCTTTGTTTTTAGATGTTTTTCTTCAAATTTTCTTAATATGATTGGGAAATAGTGAGGGGCATACTCCACTTTTGTTCTGGGAACTCATCAATTTAATATGATTCTGTTTGACAGTTTTATACTCTTCTGTTCTTCTATCCTCTGCCAGTTAACCTATCTGCAAGGTGAAATTCTTGAACAAATTGTCTACCCCAAGCACTGCTCTGTAAAATGGATGATGTGTCTAGAGTGCATACGTTCTATTGAGTCATACAAACAGCCAAGGTTGGAGAGGACACTGGGAGCACCTCTTCAAAAGGATGACAGAGCAGTGGAAACTGCGCAGAATGCTTAGGTAATTTTCACTGTGGAGATATATGAAAATTGTTTAGAACATTTGTGCTTTCCTTTCTCTTGAAGATATGGACAATAGTTTTGTCATGAAAACTTAACCTTGTCCCTATCTCCCTGCTTAGAACTTAGGAAAGATGGTAGATCTATTTGTTTCTCATATTGTAGAAAAACTACTTCCTTGACTACAGAAGGAGTTCCCAGGCATAGGCTTGAAAACTATTACAGAAACAGCTAATGCTGTTTCTGTAATGCCTAGAACCAAGATCTGGGTTTGCCTGGTCTAGAGGGAAAAACGTCCTGTTTTTTCCATCTTCTATATGGGAGGAAACATCTCCCATCACTCCAATATCATAAATTAGCTGGGATTGTCTCCATTCAAACTGACATTAAAAGGAATACCTAAGTGACTTTCATTTACCACCTTTAAAAGCACATGAGATTTCAACCACACAAAAACCACAACTAAATTTTTTTCAATACAGCAATATTATTTGATAAAATAGCTTTCTGGGATCTTTTCTAACCAAAATAAAAAACTTTTTATGTTCAATTTCTCTGCTAGTCAACTTTTAAGGAATTTAATAATCAAGCAAGGGAGGGAAGAAAAGAAACTCAGGGAGAAAGAGAGTTTTTTTGGAGTTAAGTATTCTATTGTATTGCCAGTACCCTAAAATGTTGCTCTTTTTTTGAACGTGAAAATTTTCAGTATTTTGTTATCATCTTCTATTGTCTAAATAATATACATCTCTTAGCACAAGACAAGTCATAATTGGTCTTTGGCACCATAACTGGAGTAACAGCAAGGCAAGGTTTTGGCAGACATCATTTACTATTTTCACATTGTACTTTACAGGGTGTTCATTTTTTTCCTTGGGTCCAAAAAAGATTTCTTTTCAATTAAGAGGTGAAGATATTTCACTGGGTACCCCGAATCCTTTTTGGCCTCTGTGCAAGTCAGTAATGATGTTAAAGAAATCTTTCTATCATTTTGAATCAAACCACAATAACTTAGAGGCAGAAGAGATGACTCACCATTTCTGTAGACTACATTTTCCAGCCTCATAAACTCCAGTCTGAAAAGAGCAATAAACCTAATCTATAAACATTTTTTGCAAATGTCTGAAAATCTATAGCATGATAATCATGCAATCAAAGATGAGAAATACCAGTATTTATATTGACCCTAGTATTAAGTTGTCATATGGATTAATTATTGTTGTCTAACTTGTGTGTTTGCTTCACTAATTCTGAACATTGAAAGAGATCACTAAAGAAAAAAGAGATCTGGATCGACCTCATTCATGGTGAATCAGAATTTTAGGGATTAGTGAGTGCTTAAGAAATATTTAAAAGTCCCAAATATATGCTGAAAACCAATTGAGGCTGAGGATACTGGGTCTACTCTGGCCTTAAAATCCTACTGCAACCCCAGGTAAGAATTCAGCAAATGGTGAAAAGTTTTCCTCATTCTCTAGTTTCTTATTCTCCTGTCTCATTTCTCTCTCCTCCTTCTGACATGTACTAGGGGTTGAACCCAGAGTCACCATGCCTAGCATTTTATGTTTCTTTCTGAGATTAGAGTTAGAAGAGAGTTAGATTGTTATGTTTTTAATCTTTAAATGATTTTTGACTGGTAGTTGGATTTTTCTTTCCAAACCACAAGATGAAATGACCTTTTAATGCCTTCTTGTCTACTGGATACAGTTCTAATGAAGATGACTGATAAACTATTTATAAATTTGCATTAATTGTGTACAACAACCTTCTTCAAATAAATTAACTTGATTCTGTTTGATTTCTACATTTCCAACATTTATATATCTTGAGGACAAGAACTACATCTTGTTCATTTTGTATCATGTTTCACAAGTCCCACCAGATCAGTTGCTTTCAGGGCCCTGATGCATCTGAACTTCCTCCCTCCTTCCCATTCTTCCTCCTTCCCTCCCTCCCTCCCTCCCCCCTCCAGTCCTCTAGCCTCCCCTCCTTTCCTTTCTTTTTCTTTCTCTCTTTCCCTCTCCTCAAAACACCAGGTTAGTCACATGAGAAAAATATAATGAAAGTTATGGGAAACATGGCCAGGAAAATTCCCCTAAAGCAGTGATGACAAACATTTCTGAGAGCAAACTGCAACTCACAACCCTCATATTTATCACCAAATACCGACATGAAATTAAAACTAAATATTGAGATTTTGATTTAGAAAAAGGACCCTCATACTTTAACATATTTTGTCTTAAAAGAAAAACACAATAACAGAGCTTTCAATGATACAAACAACCTTTCACTGAAAGAGCATGCATGCATGCTGTTATCAGTAGTTGGGCTGCTGGGACAACACTGGGTGGTTTGGCTTGGGTGCCAACAGAGGGCTGTGCAAGGCTGGTGTGGCACATGTGCCATAGTTCACCACCACTGATCTAAAATAAAGATTTCCTTAGCAGTTTACATGGAGTAACTGATTTTAGATTCACCTCGGGAGCACATGGTAAAACTGCTTCCCTGAACAAAAATTAGGCCTAGATGAGGAAAGGATTGATGAAAGCCACTGCTGCACAGGTAAAACTTGAAATCATTTGCTAAGTCATTTCACAGCACATAAAAAATACTTTCCATTTTCAACCTCCAACCTGCCACCCAGGCCCATTTAAAGTCATTAGTGTATGGCAGACATGCTCCTTTTCGAGCACGTTGACTGGAATAATGTTCCAGTGAAAGAAGTGGGAATTTGACTCACGGCTCATTAGTTGTTTCATTACAACATGTGCCTTATCAGGGTCTACTTTGGCTAAGTATGTTGTTTGACTTTCTGTCCCAGAATTCCTTTCTGGCCCTGCTGTGTCACCTGGGGGAATGTGATGAATCTTTGCTGAGTTTTGAGAAGAGAGTAAATAGATTTGATCACTCATCTATGGGTATATGGGGCACATAAAATATTTTAAGAAGGATACAAGTAAAACAGAGACCTGGCTTTTAATATTGTCTCTGCTACTCTCTCATCATGGCTGTTATAATTCTTCCATGACTTCTCTTTCACAGCTATTCTTCTAAAAGGGAAAACCACTAGAAAATTCACATCGTGAGAATTGTTGGTGGTAGCATAACTACCTAGATTTTTTGAATGTAAACTCTTTCTTCTACTAATTTAGGAACTGTGAACTTTTTTTGCACTGTGGACTATAAGTAAGGAGCATTTGCCCTGAAGGGAGACTTACGTAATGAATTCACTTCCCAGAATTCTGTAGACCACCTCTCATCGCACTGTGAAATTATCAGATCATCTTTTGCAGAGAGAGAAGCTGAGGGAGAGTGTGTATAGCCTAGGATATGGATTGAGTTCCTGAGATTTATAATAATCAAAATATTAATGAAGTAGTCGATACAAATGCTGTTTGTGTAGAATGCCTAAGTAACCCGTTGTGTAATAGATCAGGAAGAGATCCAGAGAGGAGCAGAGGCACAGAATAATAAATCAGGTCATTTATTTTGCAATAATGGAATGATAATTGTGATAATTTCAGAAGTCACTATCATCCTGCAGCGTGAAAGAATCTTTTTGCTGGCTTCCCATTGTTTAAATATTCATGTGATGTCTATGAGTGACTTCCTGCTGAGGAAAAATCTTTGCATACCTCCGGCTGGCACAAGGACTAGAAATTGTGTTCTGCTTTAACCAGGGAGGGTTTTGCAGGAGACTGTGTGCTTTTGTGATTTAAGGGGAGAATATTTCTGAAAGAACAATTCTGTCAGTGAAATAAAGGCCCCTGTTACTGGATTATTTACCAAATGACTTCCCCCGCCCAGCAGCTGTGTAAATTTATAGGTGTTCACCTTTGCCCTTTTGCACTGAGTGATGAGGCAAAGGCAAAAATAATTGTGCTAGCTTGTAACACAGTTATGCTACAGAAATATAAACATAGCAGATAACCCCAGAGGAGAACATCAACAGTTGCTGTCACCTGCGCTTACCCTCCCTCTTTCCCTTCCCCAGCTCCCAGCATTTTTCTTCCCTGGTATGACTGAATGGGGCTGTTTTAATTGAGTTATCTAAATTTGGCAGGCCATACACCCCACTGTCTCATCCCCTAGGACTTAGGTCCACCTGTTGCCATTGTCTCCCCAACCAGCACAGTAGGAGGTAGACAGCAAATGCTTTCAAATTCCTTCTGTGCATAAACCTCCAAAAGAATGGCAGGAAAGATTTTGGAATTATTTGAGTAGTGCAATGAATGGGGATGTGGGTTTTTGCAATGGGAGTTATTTTAGAATGAACGCTATTGTGCAATTGCTTTGAGCAAATTGTATTGTCAGTATGCACGTCAGATTGTATGTTATTTCTTTTTTCATTTATTTTTATTTTATTAAAATACAAATGTCAATCAGACAGTTTCAAGACACCTTAACCATACAGAT
>PVKA01016518.1:12897-47816 GCA_004027165.1 Ctenomys sociabilis
ATCTCTTATCAGTGAATTAAGAGTGTAGTTGCTTACTTATCTTTTTTTATAGCTGAATTATATCAAAAATTCAATAATTATTTACCTAGTGGATGACCATAGCACTAAAAGCCGACATAATATCCTGTCCAACCACCATTAGTGCAGATCTTGCCTCTCATAGAATTATGTAGAAGCACAGCGTTATCTATCCCAACTGAACTGTCTATACACACACATCATGATTTTTTCTTTCTACAACCCTTCCTTTGTCTACACCTGTCAAAAGTGGGCACTCCATTGACATTCAACTAACTTAGGTGCTTGAACTCAACACCACAGTCCAACACAGTCCAGCATTCTGCAACCATAGTGAGTTATTCAAAGAAATTGTCGACCATATCCATTTACAGCTCAGCTTAATATTATGGGCTCACAATGTATACTTCATTTTTATACTTTTCTGCTGGACGGTTAAGACCTAGGTATATCAAAACTTATATACCAACACAAGAACTTTATATTTCCTATGTGGTCATTGAAGTCCTCTCAGGGTTTATCTTGTAGTCCTGTACATTATTCTGTAGTTCCTTTGTCTGTGTCATCCATGTGGATGAGTCATGGCCAATGCTTGACCAGATTGCTCTCTGGGAGAGCTTGAGAGAAAGTTTTCTCTTCATGTGACTCTCCCCAGGCACATTTTAGAACTTCAATCTCTTTCCTCTGTGGCTCCATAATCTCCTTGTTCAGAAAATTTGGAGCTTACCTGAGTTTCATGATGTTGCAGTACAACCAAGATGTCCATCACATGAAGAATGGTTGAAAAAGATGTGGTATTTCTATATAATGGAGTATTACTCAGCTATTAAGAATGATAAGTTTGAAGCATTTATACTGAGGTGGATGCCACTTGAACATATACTCATAAGTGAAATAAACCAGACACACATGTGTAAATATCGTATAGTCTCCCTAGTATAACAAGCGAAAAGCAGAAATACAAAAGGAAACATAGAACAAGTAAAATCAATTGAGTCAGATAAGGCAAAGTGAATGGCATATGCTGCAGGATACTAATCAGCTTTTCTTCTGGATGGTTAACAACCTAAGATCACAAGTCAGAGTTGGAGAAATAGAAGAGCCACAAGGCCAGCCAACATTTTGGCCCTAGCCTTTCAAGGTCAGCGAAGGCTCAGGACATAGTAGATTGTATGTTAGATAGCATGCATTAGAATGCAGCAGGATCAGTCCTCCAGAGGTATCTGGACTTACAGCTCTAGGAGCAGTTCCCATCAGCTGACTGGGGGAAAATAGGAAGAGTGAAGAGGTAGCAGTCCTTTTCTAAAAACTCAAGGGCTGTCTGTTCAGTTTTGTTGAACCTCCTAATTCTTATCTAGCAGTAAGAAAGAATCACAGTTCTATTCTTAAGGAGAGAAAAAAAAAAAAAAACAAAAAAAACAGAAGCAGCTGGAAGATAAATGCATGCCCAGGGCTCTACAAGAATTAAAGGCAGAAGCAACATCGTTTTATCTCTGATAGAATTCTGGCTGCCAACTGAGTTTCCTGCCTTCAAGAGTTAATGGCCTCTAATGGGGGTTTGATTTGGAGGTGATTATGCATCTAAACTACCTGATTAAAAAATACATTTCCAAATGTGGCTGATTACCTATTTACATATTGCTAGGGTTTAGGTGAAAACTCCAAGTTTAGCCGGTACTGATTTTCTGAGAAATTCTGCCTTGTGCAGAAGCAAATTCTGTTTTTAGCTTCGTGATTAGATTGGTCACCAGTTAATGTTTAAATTGATAGTCATTTTTCCACTGAGTTAAAAGAAACCAGCCCTGAATATATTCTTTCAATCAAGATAAAAGCAATGACAGCGATTTCTGGGTTGGGTGGAGGGCATTTGGCTGGGGCTACGGAGGGGGCGGGCTCTGGTATAATCATCAAGACCAAGATGAAATCCACTGCCTTTGTTTAGCACATCTGCGATGGCAGCGACCAGACCTCGCCAGGACCTTCACACCCACTTCACAGACTGCCCCCTGGGATTTTACAGCCTAAGGCCAAAAAAGAATTAAGACACTTAAAATGGCAAATAAATTGAATAACAATGCAGGAATAGAGTAACCTTACATATACAAAGAAGGGTTGCTAGGTAACAAGTGAGGGGGCGTCATGGCTTCAGATCAGAGAAGGCTGGTTAGAAAATAAAATGACATCCTCTCTTCTAATTAGTCCTTCACAATCGTAGGCCTCAAGATAATCTTGTGGTTTGATGCTTTAGCCTAGTTTGCAAAGCTCCATGCTCTAATCTCTCTCTCTCTCTCTTTAATAGAGCCGTTTCTCTTCCCGTGTTTTAGGCTGGTGTCCGCTGCTGTTTTATCCTGGCAGGCTGCGGGCAAAGCCGGCTGAACACAGCAGAAGTGTTTGGTGGAGATAGGCAGGCCACCAGTCCCAGTTCTCTAAGCAAATGTTTCCAGTTTGGTGAAAGACAAAGAGGCATATTTGTGTGTGAAGATAAGATGCAGAACTAGCCATGCAGTTAAGGCCTTAAATAACAAGTCGGCGAATCCATTCTCTTAATTAATTTGAGAGGTTATTTTCTGGCTCCACACAATTTTTAGACAAAAGAAGAAAACAATTCAGTACCTACATGTTGGTAAAATAAACGGACAGACGAACATTGCTGTTATATTCATTAATACATACCGAATACCTTAAACCAAAGAGTCTTGCAATCATCAGAGAAACTGTTTTAGGCCACATATATTCCATCATCACAAGAGTAGATGAAAGTATGCAGTTTGGAAAAAAAAAATCTCCTGTGTAATTTTTACACATTGACTCCTAGTTCTTTGGGAACAGGTGTCCTGAATCTTTGCTATGTCCCTACCACCTATACTGATAGAGAATATTTTGTCTTGAAATGCCAGAAAACC
This sequence comes from Ctenomys sociabilis, assembly GCA_004027165.1. Classification (NCBI taxonomy): domain Eukaryota; kingdom Metazoa; phylum Chordata; class Mammalia; order Rodentia; family Ctenomyidae; genus Ctenomys; species Ctenomys sociabilis. The sequence goes on from PVKA01016518.1 coordinate 15,819, forward strand.
TTAGCATTTTAATAGAAAAGATCAATACAATTGCTACATGTATTTACTACTATGGGAATATATTAATTTACCTTATGAAATTCATTATAAAAGAAACCCCAGCCAGGCACATGGGTAATCCCAACACTCTGTGAGGCTGAAACAAGAGGATCAAGAGTTCAAGCATAAGCTGGAAGTGGTGGTGCAAACCTGTAATCCTAGCACTTGGGTGCCTGAAGCAGGACTGCTGTGAATTTGAGGCCAACTTTGGCTACAGAGTGAGTTCAAGACCTGAACTACAAAGCAAGATACTATCTTCATAAAAAAGTGAACTGCATTTTGAGCAAAAAGTTTAGGGGGATCTTGTTTCAAATACCTAAAACACCTCCAAACAAATAAAATAAAAACTGAAATCAAAAAGTAAACCAAATGCAAAACAAAACAAAAGTTTGAAAAAGCACATAAAGTGTGCAGTAGAACTCACCATGGGTTCATTTACCAATACCTGGAAAAAAATTGCTTCATCATAAATTTTAAAAATTAGGAATATTTGATTCTATTTAGGTTAACCAGAAAGTAAATTATGTATATCCTTATTGACATAAGGATATGTTTTGGTCTTCCAATACATTGAATGCTTATCATAAATCTTATTAATTTATGAGCTGCATATTTAGTACATTTGTCTTATAATTTTGCAACCTGACTTTAATAGAAACTATTTTAAGTGGGCATTTGGGCATTTGGATAATTGTTTGCTACAGAAGATGGGAATCAGAAACATTTATATGTAATTCTCAACAAGAGAGGACTGAGAAATAGTAAACAAGGTTGGCATAGTTGAAGTCATTTTGTTTCTCTGGTTTGGGGGCTTCTGCTTATTAGCTTTTTATTTTTGAAACTAAATGAATTGTATGCTGACTTTATGTTTCTTCAAGTGGTTGAGATTACTATATATGTCTGTTTACTAAAGTTGCTTTGATTATGATGGAGTGGAGAAGAGAGTTATGAAGACAACTGCTTTGACAAATGATTTAGAGACAAAAAGCAACAGTAGGAAAAGGAATGATAGGAAAGTTGTCATTTGATTTTTTTTAGCACAATAAAGACAGTAATTTGTTAAGAAATGATGGAAATCATTTTACTTCACTATTTTATATTGGATTTAATGTTTATTTTATGCTGGAATTAATGTGTGACAATAATAGGCTGCCGTAACTTCTAAGCCTGTTCAAAGTATGGTGTTCATATGCTTACTCATATGGTTAGGCTGAGAAAGACAGAGAGGAAATGAACACAGTGCTCTCTTAGTTGCATAGATCTATCCCTGTCCACTGTCTCTGCTTTTCACAGAAGTGTTCTGGAAATAATCTCACAGTGTATTTCTAATCCAAATTCTCTGTTGGACCCTCATCTGGATTAAAGAATGAAAACATTTCTGTTTTTGACTTTTCTTGTTTTGGAAGATTTTCAAGTTTAGGAGAGGATTTTTGCCAGATTAAGAATCAGCAAATATTAAGCCTCTGCCAGGGTGTTTCCAGAATGCAGGGGATGGAGTAGAGGCTGAATTAGTGATGGTGTTATTATAATGAAAATGCCAACAATGACCTGACACTGTTTAGGAAAGCTTAACCAGTTTTCCTTTTATTTACACTCATCTTCATTTAATTAATTTCTTCACCTAACAATGCATATCTGAAAACACTTTCAGATCAATGTATTTATTTTTATAGAATTCAACTTCACAGAATTATTATGTTTATAAACCCACTTTCAATAGACTAAATTTTACTTGGTATTCAAAGTCATGGAGAACTTAGCTACAGGGCATCGGAAATGATAAAATAATCAAGTCAATTTTTTATTATGCTAGTGTTTACTTCTGGCAAATGTGCAGCTGTCATATATTCATAAAACTATTCACTAAAAGTAATCCTTGAAAAATATCTATGACAAAGGCCAAAAACATTCTCTATTTTTTCTAATCAATATCTTCTCTCAGAATTAATGTACTGAATATACAAAAGCTATTTAGTGAAACTGCAACTAGTAAACTCTCCTCACCAGACATTCATAAACATCTCTTGGATCAGAATCCTCTGAAAATTCACTTATTTATTTAAATGTTAGAAGTTTTATAACATTTAACTCTGATCAACAGTATCTGACAGCCTAAAACTAATAACAACTAATAATAACAGCATTCTTTTAGTCAGGTTAGGCTAGATTGTGCTGCAATAAGAAAATCCCTCAAGTATTAATGGCCTCAAACAACAAAGTTTTATTTCTCACTCACTGTGGTCAGGAGAGCTTTTGCCTGGATCCTGTGAGGATCCAGGTTAATGGACCTCCAGTGTCAGAGCCTTGCCAAACCCCTGGGTAGCAAGAGGGAAGTTTACAGAACTGCCTGTCTCTTAATGTCTGCTGCCTCGAAACAATACACATTGTTTTTGCTCACATTCCTTTGGCAAAGCAAACTGAGTATCTGGGCAATTACAAAGGTCAGGGAAATTTATAAAAACTCTCATCCTAGGCCTAACTGATAATTTTCAATATTAATGAATGTACTTAATAGTAATACTCTAGAAATAAAAATGAAAGGGCCAAGATTCCATTTACTATTCTTGCGCTTGGTGAACAAGATGGGAAATATGTGGACTGAGAAAGAAAATGCCTAAAATAAAAATAGAATTTAGTGGATAGACATAAAAGAATTTCTTTAATCTTTAAGCAGCAAAATAATTTGCTTTCTCCCATCCTAACTTTCTGTGTTTTTCCATCTCTGCCTCTTTGTCTTTCACCCATGAATCTGCATGGTCTTCTACTTGGGAAGGTTCATTGCTAGTGAGACTTCAGCTGAAGACATTGCAGTTTCAGCACTTAGTCTTGTCCAATCTGTAGTAGTCTGTCCTACTGTTGAATAGGTAGTTCCAGGTACACATCATTGATGATGTTAGAAGAAAACCATATGAGAAGTCCATCAACATGGGGGAAAAATACCCAAAATGTGCAGTTTGGATGCATTATTGAGTAATTTAATCTTTTCACAGAGAGAAGGGCCAGTTCCATTGTGCTTGAGGACCTTCTAAAAACATAATTATGCTACTCAGTTCAAGAAACTAGGTTCCTCCTATATAGTAACAGTGTTTAGAATTTTGATTTTCCCTGTGGATCATAGCACCTTCTTGATGAATGTCAGATTAGAAAACAGTGGAAAACTGACATCTCAGAAGTTTCCTGGCACGAATGGAACCTCATGACTCCCACCTCCTTCTGTTTCCCATTCTCTTCCTAGCCAAAGCATTTGTGGTACTATAGTGAGAAATTATAGACAAGGGAGAAAGGGAAAACAAGAGATAATACAGCCTTTCATTTTGTCACAAGGAGACTGAAGCTCTTTTCCCACCTTTGAATGGAGGCATTGGGCCTTGAATTCAAATCTTGCAGCAACAAGTTCAAATATTTTTCCACCTTACTGCCATAACAGACTCCTAAGCACCTTCGGTCATCCTAAAAAAAATTCCAGTGAAAGGTCTCAGGGAATCAAGAATTGGAAACCTTTCTACAGTAAATCACACTATTCTACGTTGTCTGGACAGGTAAGCGAATGTAAATTACTCTGGAATATTTCATGTTTTGAAAAAGTTCACAGAGTGGAAGTTGTCCTAAAAGTTAACTTTATCTGGGGAAATTTAATCTTGGATGTTCTTAGTAGTTATATTAAGGGATAAATGGCATCCAAAAATATTTTATATTCCCAATTTGGAAAAATGTATTCGTGTACTTATTGTTTTTAAAGAACTCTTTCAATACCTTGTGCTAAAGTGGGTTGTGTTCTCAGACTGTTAATTGAAAGAGAAGAAGGGATGGTTGAAGAATGAGGGTGAAGTAAAATAATAACAGTTAATTACTAACCACTCTTTTAAAGTAACTCTAATTCTATACTTTAGTGTTTTTTCTCTCTCTCTCTTTCTCTCTTCCTCCATTTTTTGTGGTAAACAAAGGATCCTCAGAGATAGTACTTTCCTTTCTATAAAATGTGAGCAAGGCGAGTATCTTGGTAGCACATTATGCATCTATGGAATTCTACCCCATTCAAATAAAAATGTGGATTTCTTATTATTCAAAATACTAATTTCAGACAAGTCAATGAATTTAATTAATCCACAAACTTTCTTTGAGTGATTTTTATAATTAGAATATTTCCTGAAATAAGCCATGGCCTGGAGCTAGGAACTTGGTGTTGTGTAGCATTAATGTTAATGTCACCTTAATGTGCTGAGTTAAGATTGTGGTAGCGACATTTGTCATAACTACTTTTGGGTTATAAAATGTTTTCTGTGGACGTTGTATATGTAGATGTAGATGATGGTACTTGAGCAAATGATATAACCCCTGCCCAGGAGAGCAGAGTACAGGATAAAGCTATTTCTCGTTGGTATGCCTGATGGCTCATTAGGCAGAGCCCCTAGGGAAAAATCCTGTGAACACTGGCAGAACATTCTGGTTTTCAGAGCCACCACTGAATACCGGGTCTTTTGTTTTCTGACAGGCACAGAAGCAATCCTTCTCTATACGAGTTAGTGATGGGGCTGAGCGCTAAAATGGGTACTTCACAGTGGGTTCAGCCCGAAAGCTGCATGAGGTAATTAGGAGTTGGAAGGCAACTGTCTAAAGGCACGCAGCAAGGGTACACAAGGAGGGAATGGTGGTTCTTGGGGATGACAGGAAAGTCAGCTGAAGGGAAGGCTGGGGCTCCTAAGGGGATTGCTGTAAGTATGTAAAAATAGACCCTTGTAGCTTATATCTAGCTGTTTATAGTTGAGTTACTAGTTGTCAGAAGGTTTTAACATCAATACCAGACTCCATCACATTGACAAGAGTTGTAAAAGTTGGGGCTACAGGCTAGGATGGATTCTGGGGAAACATTTTTCCTGACTCATTCTTTCTTGCAACTTCTGCTAATTTAGCACCTGAGCTTTCTTAGTTATTTTTTTATTTTTATTTTTTTTTTTTCTGTATTTGGTTTTCAAATACATGCCAACACCCTAAATTCTGAAAAGTGCCTGAAGGGGCACTGAATATTCTTTTGACTACAGTATTATTCTTTCCTGACATTCCTGATAAGATTATGTTGAATACAGGCAAAACCAAAGAAGTTAAATTTTTCTTATGTGATGTGTAATTAAAAATTCTGGGGTGGTCTGTGCATGGCTCCTTGGTCATTTATCATTGCCCTCAGTTGGTAGTGTGCAATTCTTAGGGTGGTCCTGTGTGTAGGGAATCTTTGCCAGAGCTCCTTCCCTTGGTAAAGGCGGGGTCCTTGGTCACAATGAAATGCAGTGGGAGATGAGCTCAAGGCTTCTGCTACTCAGACAGTTGATGGGAGCCCCCCATTGAAGGGCTATTAACACAACTCTTTCATGACATGGGACACTTTTGAAGTTTCAGTTTTGGGCTCCCCTTGAGAGAGACTGTCAGTGGTGATGAATCCTGCTCCGCCTTGACATGAATGAGTTCCCAGGAGATAATCCACTTCCCTGAGTCTCAGATCTGATGAGCACTGTGACCCCAGGGGAAAGTGTTGCTGTTGATGAAGTAATTGAACCACCTTGACCTAAGCAGAATGGAAGCTGAGCCAGTGCAAAGATGTATTCAAATGAAAATGCCTTTCTAGGGGGAAGAATTACCAGTTATACGTTACTAGAGGAAAGTTTCATGCACAGATACTAGACCTCAAAATCAGAGCTTCTGGGAAATGTGAAAAAAGTGCACATTCAATAACCACATATCAAGTGCTGGGCTAACAACTTACCTGATGTTCCATTTTACCCTCACAACAGTGCCAAGGAGGTGGCGCTAATGAAATTCAGATTGGAGAGCTCTGAGGCTCTGTGGAAGGTTATTCAAATTTATGGCTGAAGGACGTTTTGAGCCAGGTATTCCACTTCTCTTTTGGTGCAGCGTGTTTTGATTCTGGTGTGCACATACTCCTCTTACTTTTGTAGCAACAAAAAAGCAGTTGGCGCCAGTGGATTCCTTCTGGCCTGCCTAGCAACTCGGTAGTTGGTAGTTGTATCACCTAGGTAGTTGTATCATGGGTTGGCAGGTCTGCCTTCTCATTCCCCTGTCCCCAGATGGGAGTCTCCTGTTAGAAGGGCCTAGATCTCATTTATCTTGTCTTCTTAACACTTACTTCACAGCCTGGCAGCAAAAACTATACACAGATAGTTGATGGAGCCAATGAGAGTTAAACATTTGAGCAGAATGTGTAGTAGGAGGAGAATGGTAAGGGAAGGTTTGGAAGTCACCCAGTTGCCACCTTCCTGTGTATGTGGGGACAACCAATTGAAACAGCCTGTGTAAGCAACCTTAGGTTGTGTGCAAAAGACTGTGAGTCTTGCTAGGAGGAATGAGCCACTCCCGGTGGAAAAAAAACCCCGAAAAACAAAATAACCCGTGACACTAACAGCAGCTCTGGGACCTTGAGGAAAGGAGAGGCAAAAGGAGCAATCAATAGGTATCTCTTGTGGCCGCTGCTGTGAAGGTCTCTCTGTTAGGCTCCAGAGTAAAATTAGAAAGGGCAGCCATCTTGTCATTATCAAAAGCAAAGTGAAATTGGAGCTTAATGACATGAGTGTTCAAAGGGCAGTGGGAGAGGGAACAATGTCATTAGAACAGGTAAGAAGGGGGCCTATGAAAGGGGCACTTTTAAAAGCTGATGGTGTACTGAGACTAATAGATTTAATGGGCATGGTAAATAGGGTGAGACAAGGCCTATTGTGCAGTGCTCAGCCAACAGTGTCTCACAAAGAATGATGGATTAAGAAGAGAGGCAGAAAGAATGAAATTGGAGACCCAGGGAAACAAAGAGGATATGAGAAGCCGTGGTAAGGAAGAAGCAAAGCTGAAATTGCAGGCAGAATTTTTTAGTCAATGAGGAAACAACTGACCAACCAGTGCAAGAATAATTCGTGATGACAGTAATCATTGAGGAGGCCAGGGTGTAATGTGTCTTTAGGATACAGCATAGCAAGATTAATAGAATTGGAGAGTACCTTGTCTGTCTCTGTCACTTACTGTGTTTCATTTGCTTTCAATTTACCTATCTGTATTATCTATCTCCCATTGATTCATGTCTATATAAGGTATATATCCATGTGCCTCCATGTACATGTGTATGTATAAGATATATGTATATATATGTGTACACATGCATAAATATGTTTATGTATGTGTAGGTGAAATATATACATAAAATGAAGAAATCTATGTATCTATATATTTTCTTAATTTTACGAGAAAGAAACACATAAAGACTCCAGCAAGACCTTTATAATGTCCTTCCATGCTGTGTTTTGTTCCCACAAACTCTACAGTGGGGACTTCTGTTCCCAGGCATAATCCTGCTGGGAAGAGAACAGCTGCTCAGAAGTATCTACCTGCCCCTGATGGAGGGATAGTCTCTTCCCTGCTTTTCATTTAGTAGTTCTAAGGAGCTCCTTTACTTTTCTCTCCCTGGCTTTGAACACTCAGGTAACCGTTTCTTGTGCTGATGCTCCATGTGGCCCGATAGAGGCGCCTTGTGACTCATGGGGCTCATGGATACTCACCTTCTCCAGAGTGGCTGCATTGCTTGCTGGATCTTGCCGGTGCTATGGAAAGCTCAAGGAAGGCCTATGGAACTTGATGCTTTTTGTTTGCAGATAACGAGAATGTTGGCTTAACTTAGCAAATATATATATTTTTAAATTATGTCCATTCTGGTGCAAATTTTCTAGGACTGAAACTATGTAAGGGTCCACTGCAATATGCTGGGGTAGTTATCAATATTTGAATGAACAGACTGATGTGGGCTGTTAGCTAGGCAAGCTGAGAAGAATAAACATGGGTGGGGAAACCATATCTGGAATGGGAGATGTGACTCCAGATGTGTATGTGAAGCCGTTAACTAATGGGACTAGGATTCTTGTTAAAGTACATTCCAGGTTAATTATTACCTTTGGAGGCTCCTTAAGAGCTCTTGTATAGATCATTATTTTGTTCTTATTGATTTGTCATTTATGATCGTTGAGATACTGATCTGTTTTCTATAGTAGTTCCCATTCTGATCTCAAACTAGACACGATAGCCCCAAGTGTCACATTCAGAGGCAGGAAGGGAAGGTCCTCCTTGAAAGTTTATTTTTGATGATGGAAGACCTTTCCCTGAGTCCCTTCCCCTCAAACTCCTATCAAACTTCCTATCACACGTCGTCCATTGTTGAGCTAATCACCCACAAGGGGAAAGGGAATGCCATTGTTAGCTTAGCCAGTCACAACCCACCCTACCCTAAGACTATGGAGAACAATACTTCTTAGGAGCCAGGGAATCTGGATCTCCTGAACAAAATCTCATTTTTGTCAGCCAGGGAGAAGGAAGGAGGGTAGACTATGGGACTTGATAATTACTGTAGAGTTGGCAGCCATAGTGTCGCAACCAACTTACACATGTAAGTGCGACCGTATTTCCGGTAATCTGATATTTCAGGGTCAATATAAGCCACTAATTTTAGTTATTTCGGGTATAAGATTGATGCCGAGATTCATACAGTGTCCACTCGGCTTTGTGGTTGCTGAGCCTTGATTAGTTATCTTTTAAACATTTGACTTTGTTTTCATAATACACAGGTTAAAACAAGTTAAATGGGAATCGTGACTTTCCTATTAAGGAAAAGTTAACACTAATATCTTTACTTTATTATTTATTTTTCAACTACATAAATGAAAGACAACATGATTTATTTTGCTTTACATGCTCTCACCTGTTTTACAGAAAATTACAAGACTTCACACATTTTTATGGCTGAATAATATTCATAAACACACACACACACACACACACACACACACACACACACACTGTCTCAGTTACTTTTCTCTCATTGCTGGGGCAAATTACCGAACATCCAAAGTGAGGAGGGAAGGCTTCAGTCCATCCTTAGATGGCTCCAAGGCAGAGTGGAACATAGAAGAGGGCAGCATTTCACAGAGGTGGAAAACAGTAGACATCTCCTTGTTATAATGATTTTTTCACTTGCTTTGGTTATATGCCACAAGATTTTTTGAGAAATCTGCAAATGATTTTCCATCATGAATATCTTTACTTTAAAAATCATTAATTAATTAATTTGATACAGGGTCTTGCCATGTCGCTCAGATTCACAGTGATTCCCCTTGTCTCAGTTGTCTCAGTCTCCCCAGTGCTGGGATTGCAAGCATGTGCCACATGCCTGGTTTCAGTGGCCTGTGGTATCATGGATTTGGTCCCTGTGCTTGCTGGTGGGTGCTTAGATCACCCAGTTATCTCCCCAGTCCAATGCCATTACTTCTATTGTTGGTAATGAATGGCCTGAGAAGTAATCGGTTTGTCATTGAATTCTTAGAGTTTATAAGAATAGTCACCTGTCAGATATAGTCATTCTTACTATTCAAGGAATAGCTGGTATTGGCCAGAAATATATAGAACATTTCACATATTTTATATAATTTAATTTTCCCGTCAACTTTGAAAGAAGATAGTTTTCACATTAATGGTGAAGAAAGCTATTCTCAAAGAAGGTAAGTTGACCAGAGTATCAATCTAAGAAAGAAGAAGTAATATGGCATATAGATTGAGAAATGTGAGACAGATATTAAGCTACATCCTGGCTCTACTGCTTACTATGATCTCAGACAACTTCCAAACTCTCTGTGTCTCAGTTTTCTCATCTGTAAAATGGGGCAAAGGTAGCTCTTAACTAAATAATTATTAACTATTGATAATCACAACTAAGGATCTGAGCCAGGTTTTTAATTCAGGGCTGCCTGGCTGCAGAGGCTGTGTCCTTTCTTGCCATGAGCTGCCTCCAGGGCCTGGCAATGTGAACAAGGGATGAGTGGCTAAGGACAGCTTGCATCACTGAACACATGGAAGCACATTGCTCAGGCAGGAAAGCCTTCTGCACCTATGTACTCCTTTGTTATTTCTCTTGCTTTTCAACCTTCCACTTAAAATATAATCATTTTGAGAACTTGCACAATCATGAGATATGTTTCTTAATATTGTTTTAAAAATGAGTTGCCCATACATGTTTAGCAAGGACTAATTTTCAAACTATCTGAGCCTGGTAGGGTCTAAGCTGTGACAGTCCTGAGGCATAGTATTTCACCTCTACAGTTTTTGCTCTGTGGTTGCTAAATATTTTCTCAAGATCTATGGAAGTAGATTTTTCTCCTTTTTTTTCTCCAATAAATTCCTACTCCAGTGTGAGATTTAAGTTTTGCTTATATTTGATTCTGAACATTTGTTCTTGAGATTCTGTTACCTGGTAGGCATGCTAGTATCTTATACTTCAGTAGTGGGAGCACGGAGAGCAAGCCCAGGCATCAGGGCTAGCTGGAGATCACAGGAGGGTGAAGACTGTCAGGTGTTTGCTCCCAATTCCCATTCATGGCTTAGTGGCAGATTCTTGTACTCAGTTTCCCTGTTTGGATGTAGGAAATGTGCCCACTGTGTGGGGCAACAAATGTAGATGAAAGGAGCTTTGTTGGACATTGTGGTGGGTCTGATCTGAGAAAGTACAATCTCTCCCAATTTTTTTCCTGGTACCATTTGATTTACATCTTACATTTTATTTTATTTTTATGTATTTAGGACAGGGTCTACAGGGTCTACAGATTCTCACTACACAGATTGGACTCATAGTGATTTTCCTGTTTTCAGCATCCCAAGTGCTGGCATGACAGGCGTGCACCACCATACGACAGTCTCAACGGCTGTCTCAGCACGCCCTGGGGGTAGGGCTGGTGCAGCATGCTGGGGATTGAATTCAGCCACTGCTCTTTGCTTAAGCAGGTGTTTTAGTCCACTGAGATATCTGGCTGGCCCTTTTGCATCTTACATTTTAAAAACTTCTGAGTTTCACAGATCATGCTTGTGTAGTATCCCACTATCCTTTCCATTTAAGCCTTCTTTATTTTTTTCTTTTCTTTTTTTAAAAACCAATTTCTTTTCTTTTTTTTTCTTAGTCATCTGGTCTGCCTATATCTCTAGTTCCTCCATCTATAAGACCTTACTGCACCACTCTTCGCTATTTCTGTGGGTGTTACCATGTTCTTTCTCATTGTTCTGCTAATTGGTCTCTATTGGACTCCTCTCAGGCTGCCTATGATAATCCTGGAGCAACTCGAGTATCCTGCCCAGGTCTGCACACTTGCCTGCCACCAGGAATTTAACTCTTTTTTTATTTTATAAAGAGAGTACAAAATAGTATTAAGACAGAAAAATTACAAGTGATGCAGAATTTCACTTAATAAAGTAATATGAACTTCATAGTATTTGTTGTAACACATAGTGTTGTCTTCTAACCAGTTATTCATATCACCAGATATATGCATGCAAAATTGGAAGAAGAAAGAAAAAAATATATAAGAAATTAGGAAGAGAAATAGTTGAAAAAAACAAATTAAGCATTATCTTCTTCTTTCCATAGACCAACAGAAATGCACAGTACAGTTGTCCTGCTTATACGTATATATCTCTTTCCCCTACTCCTTGTCCTGTCCTTCTCCTCAATGGGATTGAATTCTTACGCAGGCCTCAGCTCTGCTACTGAGTGATGTGTTTTATTGGTCTTCCAATCCTAGAACCTGATACATCATGGAGTCTCAACCCACATCTTGGAACTCAGATATATATTCTATGTGTTAGATGTGTTTGTTTTCTGTCTCTTTCCTTGTTATAATGAATGCGAGCTGTAAAACTGCCGTAAATAATGACATATAAGAATTCAGTGTGGAAAAGGCTTTGTATCTTGTCAAAGGAGGGAAGTACCCCATCATTCTTTGTAATTTACCACACTGTCCCCCATTTTACTCCATAATTACTATTGCTTCACAAGCTTCCTTGGTACTTCGGTTATGCCAGGTTATAAGTACTTAGTCTTTTGCCTACGTGCTATGCTTTTCTCATCAGTGATTGTCAGCTCCTTGAGGAAGTGTCCAACTCAGGTCCTATGACATTCCTATGTGATGCGGGTTTGTGCTACTGACGGAATATTGAAGGCGGAAGGCGAGGGTGCTTTGTAGGCAAGGCACTTCTGCGTGAGGCCCTCTGCCCGTCCCCGGCTGGCCCCCAGTGTCCTCAGTACATGCCTGGCTTCCTGGAGGAGCTCATTCCTCCCACGCGGCTGTGGGGTGCGCACCGCAGACTTCCTGAGCCAAAGAGCCATTCAGCCCCCTCTCACAGACCAAAGCTCACCGCACAGCAGTGAGAGTGTTACTGCTGGCTGCCCACCAGGTCTCTACGTTCACAGTGGGACTGGCTTTAGTTCTTAATTTCCACTGACTTCAAAGAAAGCTCCTTCTCTTTAGGTATAGAGATAGATACCCACTACAGCATCTTCCACAGGGCCTGAGGGCCTGATTGGGCTTCTGACGATCGTATTGGAGTGTAATTTTTCAAAGTAAGATGATCTGGCACCACATTAGCCCATGCTTGAAGTCATTATGCCCAACTCAGATGTGCCTCTGTTCAGCAATCCTGCAGGAACTGTCCTGACCATGTCAGCCTTTTTATGTTTAAATTCTATGTTAAATTAGAAAAAAAAAAAAAAAAAAAAAAAAAAAAACTCAGAAGAAGAAAAAAAAAAAAAGGAGCCTAACACATTTTAAGAAACCACAAACACCTTGTAAAAAGTCAACTTGTAAAATCCCAGCTGTTGAGGTAGTATATTTAGCAGCTCTCCATACCTGCAGCCGGGGCAGATGCACCGGTGTACTTGTGCATGCGCACATGTTCCGAATTTACTTCGGTAGGGAAAGGAACGTGCAGGGACAAGCAGAGCAGGGTCTGTCTGCGTTGCCTTTTCTTTTTGTGACCATCCCATGGTGATTAGATATTCTGGGAAAGCTGTTTCACTTTTTTCAAGTTTTAGTCTCTTCTGTCTAAAATATGAGGATATGACCATATGCTTCCTGAGACTCCCTCTAGCTCTCCCTTTATGATTCATTGTCAATAATATAGAAGATTCGTGAACAGCTTGTTTTCAGAATATGTTGCCTGTGCCAAAAATACAGAACGATGGCCAGGGAGTGCGTTTTGACCCTGGTGGAGCAGAGCATGAGGGAACGTCCACTTAGTGTTACATACTGAACTGTTTTGTCCTCCTTTAGCGCAGTTATGCTGAAATCTAACTCCAGTGTGACGGTATTTGAAAGTGGGTCTTTGGAAAGTGATTAGGCGATGAAATTGGAGCCTTTGTGGAGGGGACTCACACCCTGATAAAAGAGGCCCCAGAGCACACGCCTGTCTCTTTCACCTGTGAGGGCACAGCCAGAGACACCCACAAACCAGGACGTGGGCCTTCCCCAGACAAGACTGTTGTGGCCTACCTCTTGCACTTTTCCAGCCTCTAGAATGGTGAGAAGTGTATAAATTTCTGTTATTTACAGGTCACTCACTCTGTGATACTTTCTCGCAGCAATCTGAATGAACTGAGGTGCTTAGTGATGGAGATCACTTGTCTCTTGTTCTTGCTCTGGCTCCTACTTTGTTGTGTACCACAGATATGCTTATTGTCCTCCTTCCATTTCTCAGTCAGCCACTCTCTCTCTCTCTCTTACCTTTCATATTCATTTGCTAGTTTGTTTATTCACTCATTTAAATATTTGCAAAAAAATTTTTTTAACAATAACCTGCAGAGAAATCTTCCTTTGACCCAGTTTTTTCACATATGAATTTGGGCTAGGGCAAATCTCAGGCCTCTAGCAGCACCAGCATTTTTTAAATTCACAGAGAACTTCCCTCTCTGAGCTGTCAGGACAGAGTCAGTCTCTCCAGTCTTCCATCTTCCATGTCTTCCATCCTCCAGGTGCACTGTTTCCCCTGGTATACTTTCTCAGATGGCAGCAGAGCAAAGAATGAAGTAACTGCTGAAGATTGGCTGCCAAAACCTCATGTGGGAAAACAGTTTTCCAGAATTGATATTTCTAGGAATGATTGAAGAAAAAAAAATAGATGTAACTCGACTTGGCAAGGTTAACAGCTCAGGCAGCAGGCTCCTGGGCTCAGATGCCAGCAAGACCTCGAATAAACCAGCTTTGCCTGGCATGACACCTGGCAGGAATGTAGGGTGCACAGTGGCTCACAGACTGCAGGATGGTACAGAGAGCATGGAATGGTAGAGCAGTGTTGACAGGTGGTTCCAGGCATCTCTAATGGTCTCTAGGTTAGCACTAGCTAGAGACGACTACAGTTAACCTTAGACTGCAGAAATGTGTGGGTCAGCTTCTGCAAGGACTGGAAGAGTGTGTGTGGGGGGTGAACTGGGACTCGTCTCTGGGCCTTCTTTCAAATTTCAAGGATCTCCAGGTGGAGTGACTCTTTCTCCTGATTTTTCTGGTGCTGGTCCATAATGGAGTAAGCCACCAAGCTGGAAAGTTAGTTGTCTTCTAGTATCTTGCTAATATTTCCTTTTGTGTCATGTGCTTTTTGATTTTTAGCTTTGTAGGTTAGCTATAGTGTATGTGGCTGGACTAGGAGAACAATTGGATAGGAGGAGAGTTGGTCTTTTTCCTACTCAGTAGTAGACTTCTCCTTGATAAATGACAGCTCATTGGTGAGAAGGAATTTGAAGGCCAGAGAACTAGAGAGACATCAGGCAGAGTTGGAATGAACCACCAGTATAACCCAGTGTGGCCTGTTTTTTCATGGGTAAGGGTCATCACTTTGATCTTAGATGGGGATTCCAGAACCAGAGCCAGGATTACCCAACTCCAGAATATTTTTGCTCTCCCATCTTTATCTTTTCAATTTACAAAATAGGTAAATCTTCCACACACCACCATGCAACATACAAGGAAGACCTTTTTGCGATGTGAAGAAAGAGACCACCTGACCAAAATAGAATACACGGCAGAAAAGGCCTCCCCATTTTGAGGTTGGAGTCAGATTTTTAAAAAGCCCAAACTTTGGGGCATGTTATTTGGCATTAAGAAAGAAGAAAAGACTCTAACATCCATTATTCTTCTTTTCCAGTTAGGAAAACTGAGTGGAAATAGGTGAAGTGATTTTTGTGTACTCTCTGGATAGGTAGCTTTATATTCAGAAGATCTCAACATTTTCCACCCATTTTTGCTATTTGCTATTTGATCACTACATTCTCTTTATTTACTGTGACTTTCCTGTCTTTTTATTTATTTATTTGAGAGGGAAATCATCAACTTTCTTGTTAGTTATTGAATTTCTTCTATTGATGTGTCTATGTTTTCAAACATATAAACCCATAAACAGAACCTTCAAGTGGTCCCACACATTCTTCCTATAAAAGGTAGATAAAATCTCTACCTTGTCCGGAGGACCCACATGGTTTCTGGTGATAGAACCTGGTGCTCTGCCACCCACACATTCCTGTCCCCTTGGTCATAGTTCCCACCCTTCTGGCAAAGGTGCATTTTAAGACTTTTTACAACATTGTAAATTTTATTCCCTTATGTGTGTTTGCCTGAAATAATTTTATTTTCATGCAGCATCTTGGTTGATTTCCTCTCCTTGTTTTTAGGGTCCTTATGCTGCAGCTGCTGGACATAAACACCATTGTAATCACAAGCACAGGACTGATTCAACTGATAATTTTCACAACAATCTGGAGTAATCATCACCTCTCTCAGGACTCCTCTATTCAAGATTTCCTCTCCAGAAACCATGGATTTGCATGAAATATTCTTGTCCAGAAGTCTGCCAATATCCGGAACTCAAGCCAGAACTTTGTATGTAATTATCTAGAGGCATTTCTGGACCTTTCCACTGGGTCTTCCTGTTCTATTTTCATGTAGACATTGAGTGCTCCCTTCTTTTACTGGGTGTAGTGTGTACCCCTGCCCTGCAATATTTAAGGTGATTTTAGGAACAGCACAAAATTTATGCTTTAGGCCTATGTGGGATGCATTTAAATAATAAAGAAGTGTTACTCTAAAGTTTCAGTGGTTCTTGGTCAGTACAAATGGAAATTAAAATAATCCTGGTAGCTTGTTTCTCAGTGCAGCCTCCTTGAATTTGTGTGTGTTAGTCCTGTGAAACTCTTTGTACCTCTTCCATCTCCCTTCAGTCCATTTCCCCTGGCTTCACCAGCTTTGGGGAGTTCTTTGAGCCTTGCTCAGCCAGGCCCAGCTCTAAGCTCAGGACCCACCTCCCTGCTTGGACATGTACATTGCTCAAAGTGGCATAGGTGGATGGATGTGCATTTAAGACTTCTATTTAAATAAAAATGAAAATTTTATTAGTCATGTTTGAAATACATAATAATTGCAATCACTGTGAGGACTTGGTACTTCAACATAACACATTTCCCTTATTTTTCCTTTCTCATTTAAAAAATTGAGTTTGAATCATATTCTTCAGGTGGAAAACTTAATATCTTTCTCACGGTTTTCTCTTATTTATTACTTTGTCATTTAAAAATTGATTTTTGATCATATTCTTTGAGTGGGGAACTTAAAAACATCTTTCCCGTGGTTTTCTATCTTGTGAAATATGAAAATACAAAGTTTAGGTAAACTAGGTCAATGTCAATTTTCCACCTTGGAAAATCAGTGAAAAGTCTTTAGCTCTTTTCATAGCAGTTCTGTCTTAGCATATCAGCCACCATCTTGTATTTTTCTTATTGTCTTCAATATACAAAATATATGTTCAAAGGATTCTGTTTCCTGAAGGCCTTATTTCAATGATACAGCTTTAAGGTGTTTTTTCACTCACATCCAAGGATACCATTATTAGCTGAATAATTAGGTTATCTTATTTGGGGAGACTCCTCTCAAGCCTGTCTAGTGCCATTGTCTGATGGAAAATGCTTTCCTAACAGTTATTATCAAGACAAACATCAAAAACTGATATGACAGGATTTCAGCACCCTTTGGTAGCCTGCTTGGTCTTCAGTGCACATAGCATGTTGCTTCCAAATCCTTCACAAGCATCCCCATTCCCATCCTTCACATATAGAATTTTTACTTTTACTTTTCTTTAAAACAAGCTATTAAGAATAACATTATTTTGGCTTGAACAAAAATAAAATATTTCTAAACATTTTCATTATAGCCTAGCAAGCATATATATATATATATATAAAGATATATATATATATATATATATATATATATATATATATATATATATACATAAAATCACACACACACACATATATATATTCCTACATGATAAATTATATTTAAATATTTATCTGATCTGTTCAAGATCTTATTTTGATAGAACTTAAATTATTGCATAAGAAGGAAAAGAGAAGATAGAAGAGGATAAGAGAAATTTTGAACCTGTCAACTTCCTGTCTGCCTGGCACCAGTACATTAGCCCTTATCAAAGTTGGGAGAGCTGGTACGACAGAGCCATTGTAGGTACTGGATCAATATCTGGCAAACAGCCTGAAGGTCAGATAAAGTACTTAGGCAGGCAGTTTGCCAGGCTAAAGAGATATCAAGAAAATCAATTAGACTCTAAAGAAAGAGTAGCAAGCTAACTAAAATTCCATTCTGAAAGGCTCTCTGTATTTCAGAAGTAGTTTATATGCATTCACAATATCTTTATCTTGTTCATAAAATTACATTAGATAAGCAATTAAAACTATTCTTGGGTCACCAGAGGTCAATTCACAAAAGACTATAAACACCTGCACTATTCTAGATTGGAAATAGCTACAAAGAATGGAGATTTAATCAAGTTCTTTTCAGGGTATAAGATTACATAACTTTCAATTAATTTGTTCTTTTTGTACATTGATTACTTTATGTGTGTTTAGAATGCCAGAGGTGCCCTTGCCACTTGAGTGATGGAAGACACTGTGGACTGTGGAGGCCAGGTAGTTGACTTAGTAAGTTATGGCTGACTCAAGCCAAAAATAGAAAGGGAAAAATAGAACTGATTGTTTTGGTAAAGTTTTTGAGCAGCAAGCAAAAGAAGGAAGCATAATGTTTACTCTGTGAAAGGCAAAAGTATTCTTGCTATTTGTTTACCAGTGAAATCTTTTTGTTATTTATATAGTCCCTTTTCTATTCCAGAGAACTTGTGGGCATATTTAGGTATAAATAACATGATGATACTCTATTTATCCTGTGTCTCATGATTTTCCTGGTATTGTTACATAAGACTGGCAGATAGTTTCGGGTATGTATTTCTTGACTTCAGTGAGATTTTTGTCCAACCTGGTGGGGAAAATTGCATGCAGGTGATTTAATGCCTTGCTAATAGAAATTTATTCATAACATAATTATCAAAGCCAACTTTTTGACATGGGTTTGGTGCTGGACACTGTGGAGATGCTGAGGTGAACCAAGGTGCCACAGTCTCTGCTTTCATGCAACTTACAGTCTAGACATTAAAACATAAATAAACAAGCAACCTAAAAGAACAAGGACAATTTGTGACAAGTGTGTGACAGAAAAAATTAAATAAAATATGGAAGGTTTAAGTTTATCCTGAAGACTACAAAAAAGTGGGTGGCAGAAGGAAATTCAGGGAAAAGGGACAGATTGCTCAAAGGGCCTCAGGTGGTAGGACAGGCAGAGAGAAGATCACCAAGGCTTATTACGGGCACAGGGACTCACACACAAGACATTTTCTTTTGAGTTTTATAGGAAAGATTTTTAAAATTACCAATTCTGCTTCAGACTAGGTCAATTCTTAATCGTAATATTATGTTATTTAATAATGTTATTTTGCATTTTAAGAATTTTATATTAAGGTAATGTATTTCATGGTCTTACAGGGCCTCTGCTTTAGAGACTTTAATTCCAGTGCATGGACTTAAATGTTCTTTGCCTTGGGGATTTACCTTACCTTTTCCCCTGGGTGTAGACCCAGGCCCAAGGGCTGCCCTTTTTCATGGTGCTGTCAGTCCCCACTCAGGGGAGACCTCAGGGATCTCAAATGTTCAAGCATGTGGGTGACCTAGCTACAGATCCCAATAATGGCTGCCTACCTGTTTGGATTCCTACAGTTGTCCCCTGCCCAGTTCGTGACCTACCCATAAGTAGTGCTGCAATTCATACCATGAGCTCCTTTGACCTTGATTAACTAGCCTTGAATCTAGTTTATTGTTTTCCATAAATGATTTCCCTGTCTGGGTTCTTGTTAGGTCCTGTGTCTAGATATGCCCCCACAGCCTCGTGTCATAGCTGGGGCTTTTTCAGAGGTGGCTGGATCTAGAGATTGCAATACTGGAATTGATTCATGGTGCAATGCTAGTGTGAAGGGCACTAGAAGAAGGGTGTGAGTGCTACCCGCCCTGTGCAGCCTGGATAAAATCTAAGGGATAGAAAGGGCTGCGGCCGGCCATAGCTTGTTGCTTTGGCAACTTCCTGCCACAAATTGTCTCTCTTCCATGATGGCTGTTTGCCACTCCACTCTGCCTTGGAGCAAGTCAATTATGGACTGAAATCTCTACAAATTGTAAGCTGCAATAAGCCTTTCGTCCTCTAACTTTGGGTGTCATGTATGATGTCTCAGCTCTGCATTGCATGTTAATAGATCTGTAAAATCTCATGTGAACGTTGTCTTCTAGAATCTTTGCAATTCAGTCTCAGTTTCAACAGCCTTGACTCCTAAGTTGTTTCCTACCAAGGTTAAAAGTACCACTGAAAATACTAAAAGATTTCCTTTTATGTACAAGCCAACCTACTTATTTATCCAGCTCAGGTAGCTTATAATTGAGTTAAATAATATTAAGTTGTTAAAGTCATGGACTTTGTAGTTGATGTCTTGGTTTCTACCACTTGATTTGCTGTGCATACATTTGGGGAAGTTAAATGAATCCTCTGGGTCTCAGTTTCCTTTTCTATAAAATGGGGCAAATAATAATAATACACACCTCAGAGGTGTTCTTGTGAAGACTAAGTAAATACTTGTGAAAAACCTAGAATGCTTTTAGGATGTGTACTTGCTTCATAAATATTAGCTATTAAGTGATGGAGTTAGGATTTAAATTTAGACTAAGGTTTTAGCTTCTGCTTTATCATTTTAGCCTTTTAAGACAAGAATCCTCAAATAGTCTGCAAACATCCATCTTTAGATCAAATCCAGCCAGGAAGTTAAGAACAACTTTAAATGGCTGTGAAACCAAACCAATGAACCATAAACAAAGAAAAAGGAAAAATATGTGGCAGAGACTTTATGTGACTCAAAAAGCCTAAATTATTTATTGATTATATACAGAAAACATTTGCTGATGTGTGGATTAAGATCTGTTTTGCATCTCTGTGTTGTATGATTTGGTCCAAAATATTTGTCTTACTTTTCTCATAGCTGAGACTAAATGCCAGACACCCAAAGTTTAGGGAGGAAAGGTTTATTTAATTCACAGTTTGTAGAAGTTTCAGTTCATAATTAGCTGGCTCCAAAGCAGAGTGGCATGGCAGACAGGGAGTGCAGAGGAGAAATAATTCATGGCATGCAGAAAACGGCAAAGCAACAAGGGCTGATCACAGCTCTCTCTCGTCTTTAGATCTTGTCCAGGCCCCTTAGGGTGGGTCCGCTAGGCACTTCTACCCTCAATCCTGTTGCCCTTGCGGCTAGCACTGCACCATGAATCAATCCCAGCATGACATACTCTAGGACCTGCTACCCCTGAGAAAATCCCACTTATGACTATGTGACGCCTTGGGGGCACAACTACCAAGATCTTGTGTAGAAGTACGTCATGTGACTGAAAAATACAGTGAATTGCAAAATTGCTTAGATATATTAGAGTAAAAAGCACAAAACCACCAATCTACCTCAAAATACACGCCCTTATTTTGAACACACACATCCCAGCCTTCTTGTCAGTTTCTGAAGCAGTCAGGGAAGTACTCCTTGGTATCTTCTATAGGGCATGCTAAAAACGCAGTGAACGCTTTTGCTGTGTGTAGCCCAACAGAAAGCCAGCCTTGTCAAAACGTAGTGCACGGGTCCCCATCTCTCCTGTTCACTAGATCTGCCACCGTAAGACTTCTGGCTTTTCCCCAAAGTCCAGGTGGAAAAGGTTAACATTTTGAGTGGATTAAGGACATTGAGGCAACCAAGCCAGTGCAACTAATGACTAAGAAGAGGCCTTCTGGAACTGCTCCAGAGAGGAGCAAACGTGATGAGAAGAACGTGTTGGAAGTGAGGGGAAGTGTTTGAGAGGGCCTAATGGCAATGTATCTTTCACTGTAATATTTTTTAAGGGCTTTAAACATTAACCATTTTATTTTTTTATTACACCGTGTATGTAGCACAATATTCTGTGCATGGAAGTGGCTTACTGAATGTCAAACCATTCCTTTTTTTCCCTGTGAGAGTTAAGTTATTTCTCTTAAGATGTATCTAACTTATTTTTAATACAGTTTTGGTCTTTGCTACTGCATGGCCTGGGCCTTACCATTTCCTTGCTATGTAGAAATCAAGGCAGTTATATGTGTAAAATTGTCTGCATGTCACTTTTGGTAAGTGGCTTGCTGAGGCGTTTCTAAGTGAGTACTTACCAAGGGGAGGCAGAATATATGGACAATCTGGTGACACTAGTCAGCTCGAATTTAGCTATCTGGGGTCCTGAAATGTCAGTCGATTCAGGGTGCAGGGTGATAAAAACAAAACAAACCATAATCTGCCACCTAGGTTAAGTGGACATTTAGGTGAATTAAAAAACAGTATGCAAAGGCCAGGGACACAGCTCGAGGGTACAAACACTTACCTGACAAGACAGAAGGTCCTGAGTTTGATTTCTGTTACCAAAAACAAGCAAATCAAACAATCAAACAAACAAAAAAAAGCCCCACAAGCAATATGTGGCACAGTAGTTCAGCTTCTCTGTGGTTAAGTGCCACAAAAGGATATGAGTTAAACAAGCTAAGGACATCAGAGAAAAAGAGGGTAAGAGGCCTTGTGGGGACAGCTCCTCAGAGCAACCTGGAGAGGGGTGACCATGTGACCAGCACAGGCCATGGAGAGCCTGATGGACTCTTTGGCAGCTGGCTGAAAAGAGCCTTGCTTTGGGGGCTGCATGCCAGGGTGTGTCCTTCTCCACTCAGGCCAGCATCTTAACAGAAATGGAACATTATTCATAATTAGAGGTAGCACACTGAAGAGACGCGGTCAGAAAGAAGGCTAGTGACAATGTGTGGGGTGGCATGAAAATCGCGTGAGTTCTGAAACCAATGTGAATCTTGGAACAGACATTTAAGTCCATATTGATTGGAATGTAGATCCTTGCTCAAAACTTTTTCTCGCCCACATGTGACATTTTATACGGTCCATTTTAATCTCTCCCAAAATTAGCTATTTAAAATTTCAAGCCTCTCAGGGCTTTAGGAACTCTTATTGATGTGTAATACACATTTAGACAAGTAAGTCAATTAATTTTACAAAAAGCATACACTCAATTAATCAACATCCTGATTAAGAAGCAGTTACCAGCATTTCAGAAGCTTTTCTCATATTTCTTCACATGTCCACCCCTCTACTCTGACTTTCAATACAAAAGATTAATATTGCCTCTTTTGTTTTTCATGCAAATGTATACACTCTTTGGTATGTGACCTCTCTAGTTTTTGAGAACAATTTTCACGAGTATAGTCACTTGTTCTTATTGCTGTCAAGCATTCTACTGTATGAATAAAATTTATTCATTCTATTGCATCTGGACATTTGGATAACTTTTTCTTTTGGACTTTATAAATAACACTAAACAGTCCCTTTTATCTCTTTGGATGAATACATTCAGAAATTTTGCTTACTCCATCATAGAGTATGCACAAATGAAGCTTTAGTAAATATTGTTTTTCTAAGGCAGTGGCATCAATTTTAATTCTATGATGTTAGATTTTTGAGAGGTGGAGGTAAGATTTTCTAAAAATCTGCCACAGAGTTGTCGTTTGTCATGACAACTCCGGAGACCAGATATAGTTGTCTTGAGAGTGACTGGATCAGTACTACAACCAAGAGAAATCCGAGAGGTAAGCCGATGGAAAACAAATGTCTTATCAGGTATAGAACTGTGACAAAGGATTACTGTTGGTGCACTCTCACTTTGAGGCCAGAGTGGTTTATTACAGGAATTAGCTTAAACATTGTATTGTTTGGATGAATGATAAAAATAGGAATTGAATAAAATTTCACATATGATCTATTAATATTACATATACCACATTAATTTTCTTAGATTGTTTCTTTTTCCTATTTGAATACATAGTGGGTATTAGCTATCTGATGTTGACAAGAAACTACTATCACTGAACCATCTAAATAGATACTTAAGCTACTTCTGAAATTGTTGAATGTTTTGCACTATTAACTATGGAATATTTCTGCAAAAGATGGAAAGGCCTTAACTTCCAGTTCTCCGAAAGGAGCATCACTATTAAGCACTGCACACACACAATAATAAAAAGGTACCCGAACTTGAAAAAATGTGGGGGTCTTTTATAGCTGGAAGCAATATTTGGCTTGGAAGGTATTGATGGATCGTTACATTTTTGAAGGCTGAAAACATAACTAGCAGTCATCAGAGAGTCAGCTTCCTGAATTCGGAGTGTCAGGAAGTTATCAGAATAGTTTGAGATGAGCTTATCTCTAATCAGTTTGACATCATGTCTTGACTAAATGCCCCATTAGGAGGAAGCGGTAGAAATTTGGACTTCTGAAATTTTTAGACTTCTTCCCATGTAACATTTCAGTTAGTAAATCAGAAACATGGTGAATATTTGAAAAGCAGCATCGTCTAATGTATGGACTTTAGGATCACATAGACCTAGATTGGAAACCATTTCTATTACTTATTAGCCAGAGGCACTTGACCTCAAATAAGTTTGCCTTCACTGTTAAATGCTTTGCTCATCTATAAAGTTGGAATAATAATACTTACCCTGCATGTTGTTGTAAGGATTAAAGGCCTAACCTATATATTTGTGCAGGTTTAGGCTTCTAGCCTCTCCTTTGGAGGTCAAGTGGTGTTGTAATAGGGAGCTACAGAATCTAGATCCATAATTCTCTCTTGCTGAAAGTCTTCCTTTGTCTTCTTGTTTTCTGCCTCTTTAAAAATCACATCTATTATTACATAGGGTTATGGTTTTCTGTTTACTTATCTATGTCTCTGACAGACTGTAATTTATAGGGAAGCAGCAACTGTGTTGGTCTTAGTCCCAATGCATAACAGAAAGCCTCCCATAGAATAGCAAATAGTTGCTGAGCTCCCTGTTCCTCCCTTCTTTTATGCTTATTGAAAAGCTTTCATTCTGGTAGTGTTATTAATACATGAAAGACAGGTCAACAACTCAGTGGATCCTTGCAAATTTAGAGAAGTGGCCAAGCTAAACAGGATGAGAGTAAAGATTAAAAACAAACCACGCTGACACAAGAAAGGGAATAATTATGTAGGTATGAAGGAAGTAGAAGCATGCTTGAATGTGAGTCAGCAGCCTGTGCTGTTATTAAAAGTGTGAACATGATCCTAGGATGTATTAATAGACACATGACATGCAGAAGCCATGGAGTAATCTGCTTATTTTGACTTGGCATTGCCTGAGACCTTATGGAAGAGCTGTGCATTTTTTTTTTTTTGGTGCTCCATATTTATTAGAAATTGCAGAGAAATTGAGGAGGGTATGGTCACAAAAAGAGCCAAACATATCAAATATTTTCTATGAGAAAAGTTTAAATCTTTTGTGATCATTTTACTTTGGAGTAGAAATGAGAACACTAAATAAGCACAGAATGTGTTGTGCTTTTCAGGATCTTATGTAAATATATGACAGATACAAGACAGTGCCATTAGCTTATAGAATTGGAAAATGTTCCTGAGAAAAGATTTGCTGTATTCTCCTTCATGCAGAAATCTCTATGCCTGAGCTTTAAAAAATGGCTTTTAACCTTTCTCAGAAGATTGTGCATCCTTATATCTAGAATGTTAATTATTCAAGAAGTCAAGTGATTCTTTTATATAACTAAATCACTTCCACTTTGATTTTTGATGATGTAACACTGATTTTGAATCATTATGGAAATGATAAATTTCAGTGTACTTTATATGAACTGTTTCTTTTATTTACACATTTGTTGTACAAACTCACCATTAGTGAGTTTCATGGTGCCACTTCCATATATGGAGGCACTGTGGATCGTCCCTCCCAATCATCCCTTCTGTCCCTTGTCCCCCTTCTCCCTAGCCTCCTCTTACCTCCTTCTCATCCCTAGTAGATTTTTTTTTCTTTTTATAGATTTCTCTCATGTTCTTGCTTTCACTATTGCTCTTGCTGTATCTCTTGCTTTCAGTTTTGTCATGAAAGAAAACTTGCAATATTTATTTCTTGCCTTTATGTGTCCAACTTATTTCACAGAACACGAGGTTCTCTTGTTCTATCCATTTTTCCTGCAAGTGACAGATTTTGTTCTGCTTTATGGCTGAATAATACTTTGTTGCACATGCACACCATGCTTTCTGCAGTCACTTGTCTGCAGACAGGCACCTAGGCTGATTTCATTACCTTGGCTGTTGCTAGTGGTGCCACCAGCAGCCATGGGGACATGTGCAGGTTCCTCTTTTGTGTGCTGATTTCATTTCGGTTTTCATACATTCCATGGATGGTATAGATGAGTCATACGTTCAATCTACTTTTAGTTTTTTGAGGATATATTAACTTGTTAATATATTTGAAATCATTCCCTTGCTATTATTTTATTGTCTCTTTATTAGCTTAAATTTGTTTAATTTTGTCTTAAGTATGCTTTGTAATTCTGTTCTGCACACTCATTGATTTCCATTTTCCATCAGAGTGAGACTCGTGACTTATGGTGATATACCTCTAAAGGTGCTTGACTTGCTAAAACAACAGCCACCAAACTTGTCTTTAACTTTGGCTTGCTTATTCTTCTCATTAAAAAAAAAAACCTCACTTCCAGTTACTTATTTTCTTTGCTGATATTTCTAGTTAGATTTTTCATCCCTTAAGAAGTTACTTTGGGGCCAGGGAGATGGCTCAGTGGAATAAGCGCTTCTCTGTCAAGTGCAAGAGCCTGAGTTCAATCTGGTGGTGCATGCCTGTAATCCCAGGAGGCTGTAAACAGGTGGATCACTACTGTTTTGAGACTCTGAACACCCGTGGACCCTTCTCTAAAATACCAAAAAAAAAAAAAAAAAGAAGTTAATGCATTAACTTTTATTTTACAGAAGTGTTTTTTAATGCAATGGGGGATTTTGAATCTTCTTTCACCATCGTCATAGTACTATGCTTTCTTGACAAAGTGCTGGCTTCTTGCTCATGTATGGACTGGATGTCTTGTTAGGAAGAACCCCAGGATGGCCTCTTTTAGAACCTGAGGGATGCAGCCTTCCAGTCTGAAATGGAGGCAACCATGACTATTGTTCAGTATGCTCTCCACCCAAAACAAATTAGGTCAGCAGTGGACAAATGAAATGGACTGAGGAATTTTATCATCATGAGAAGCATGTTTGTTTTTTTTTCTTGTCTATGTGAGCTAGTAACTTAGAATATGGCTTACTCTGTGATCCCAAAGTTATATGGAACACAGTTTAATAACAGATTATTGCTAAAAGGAGTTGGTTAATTTTAGTTAACACTTAGGTTCTCATTTGTGACTTTTAAAATATAGGCTTGGATTAGTAGAGGCATCGAGCAATAATAATGTTCAAGGTGGTATTAAGGCATTCTAAAAAATATACATATGTAAATTAATTGCTATACTTTATTTAACAAATATTTATTATTTCCTATGTATGGCTAAGGAGTTAGGATAGAGGTGAACAATGTTTCTCTCCATAGAATATCACGTACTGGATAAATATTTAAGATAAATAATTACAGGACAGTAAGGTGTGTATTCATCGGTGCATATAAAAAGGGAGGTCAAAGGACTGCCACCATGGCAGTATGATAGACTGGCTACTCTAGTAGGCCTTTTGGAAGGTTAGTGAGAGATAAGTTATGGGAATAAAAAAGAGAAATGTAAGGTATCTTTAAACTGTCTCATTGATATTTGTACTTCACTAAAACAAAAATAAAAATATTAAATTAAATTAAAAAAAAGAGAAATGTGTTCAGTATAATTCTAATTAGACTTGCAGGGGGATAATAAATATATTAAATTAAATAGTTGAAGCAATATTGACTATTTCTAAAATTGATAAAAGATACAAACAAGACTCAGGGAAGAGTGAAAAAACAAAGTAACAGAGGAAAGAAATAAATACATTTACATTTAGACACATCATAGAGAGTCTGTAGAACACCAAATGAAAAAAGGATGGAATTGTCAAAGTATGAAAAGCAGACTTATTTTAGGCTTTCAAAAATGAAAACCCAAGAAACTGCAGTGTCTACTAAGGCCTGAGACAGTAATTTCCAATTACATTTTTTTCACTGCTGAGACAAAATACCCAATACCTGCAAATCAAAGGAGGTGAGGTTTACTTTGGTTTACAGTTCACAGCAGTTTCAGTCCATAGTTTGCTTTTTCAAGGCAGATGGGCATGGCAGAGGAGAATTGCTCAAAGCAGAGAGAGAGAGGAGGAAGGACACTCTGCGCCATCCAGGGGGCCATTTCCTACCTGGCTTCACCTCCCAGCATCACATTCAGCTATAAACTCATTGGTGAACTAATCTAGTTATGAGTACCATGTTCCCCTCGTCCCGTTAGCTAACAGCCTCATCTATAAGAGCATGAGGTTTTGGGGGGATATCTCAACATTAACCAGTGTAACTGTGTGCTTTGCAAAACTATCCTAAAATGGACTTCAACTATAAAGGAAAATAAAATATATTTATAGTAGAACAAAGATAAAGTTCACCACTGATGGACTTTAGCTAATGGAATCAAGGTGCTCTAAAAATAGAAGTAAATGGAAGCTGAAAGGATGAGATTACAGAAAAGCAAACAATGTATAAATATATATCAAAAGTTCTTATAAAATAACAGTAAGGATGCTAACTGACTTGCAGGGTAAAAGACTGTTTATTTTTGAGATACTGGGCCATGATGCTATGGGGGTCAGAAATGGGTAACTGCGTGTAAATGGGATTGAAATTCTTACATTTTTCTGGGAAAGGATTAAAAGCTTGATCAATTTGGGACTTTGTGTTAAGTATACATACTTGGCAAAAATAACCAAGAAGGCAATAGTAATAAAGTGCATAAATTTTAAACCATTAACAGAAGAAAATACAGAAAAGAAAATTAAGTAGAACACGTTTCAGTAATAGCAGCAATTACAACAATAAGATGGGAAGGATATTCGGGCAAAGAAGGAAGCTACATCTTGTGGATTACATGGGTCAGGTTGACAGAGAATATGTTATTTAAGCTGATTTTTTTTTCAAAAAAAAGGAACTAGAGTTGGGGAAAGTGCATTTTGTGCAGAATGTAAAAAAAGAGAGAGAAGTATGGACAAATAAGACTGCTTGGGTTCTTTGTGTATTCTAGATAATAGTCCATTTTCTGAGTAATAGCTGGAAAAATTTTTTCCACACTGTATTTTTTCACACTGCTGTGAGGTTCTCTCTCTCTCTCTCTCTCTCTCTCTCTCTCTCTCTCTCTCTCTCTCTCTCTCTCTCGTACTGGGGATTGAACTTAAGACCCTTTTCTTGCCAGTCAAGCACTTATTCTACTGAGCTACCTCATCACCCCAGCCTTTAATGAGCAAATGTGTTTGTTTATTTATTTATTTATTTTGAGTTTCTTCTTGTGCAAATCTTTTTGACAAGATCAAATCCCAGTTGGAGATTTTTTTGTGATACTTCCCATACACTTCAGGTTTTGTTCTTAAAGTCTCTGTCTATGTCAGTGTTTTTAAGAGTTCAACTTATTTTATCTTTTAGCAGATTTAGTGTTTTTATTTTAATGTTCAGATCTTTGATCCATTTTGATTTTAGTTTAGTGCATGGTGCTTTCACTAAACTAGTTTTGATCTTTGGAGTGTGTAAAATCAGTTTTTCTAACACCATTTGTTAAAGAGACTACCTTTCTTAGGTGTTTGGTGTCTTGGTCAAAGATTGCTGAGTGTGTTTGAAGTTGTTTCTGCATCTTCTAATCTGTTCCATTTATCCTTGGGTCTTTTTTTTTTTTTTTTTTTTTGTATTTTAGGGAAGAGTCTACAGGATGTTCAGGGTCTCACTACTAGATTGGACTCATAGTGATCTGCCCGTTCACAGCCTCCCAAGAGCTGGGATTATAGGCACGTGCCACTATGCCTGGCACTGTCATGCAGTTTTTATCACAGTACTTCATAGTATAATTTCAAGATGGTGATGACTCCTGCTTTGCCTTTGTTGACTAGAATTGTCTTTGCTATTCCAGATCTCTTCTGGGTCCAAATGAAGTTTTGGATAATTTTCTCTAATTCTGTGAGATATATTGCTGGAATTATTATCAGGATCACATTAAGTGTATATAACTGTTATGGAAGTATAGTCATTTTCACTATATTGGTTCTTCCTTCCCAAAAATGAGGCCTACCTTTCCATTGTTTTTTTTTTGTTTGTTTGTTTGATTTTACTATGTGATGCACAATAGCTGATAGCAGCTTTATTTATTTAGTTTTTAAATTTTATTTTGAAAAGTGAAAACAAGCAAGAATAAAAATCAGAAACAAAGACAGAAACAGGGTGACATACAATGATACATGTTACAGACTTTCAAAACAATATGGCTGAGGTGATTGTACTAAAATTTTCTATCAGTTTTCTGAAAATAGCAGTTAATGTGTAGAATTTTCACCTTGACTCTGTATGCTCAGAGCTGCAATCTAAGCAACTACATCGAGGACAGCAATGAGTAATACAAAAACCAGGCTTGAATACCTTTCACCTTGGTCTTCTCAATGTGTACCATTTCTAATACTGTATCGATTATTACTAGTGGCTGGGGAGATAGCTCAGCGGAATAAGTGCTTACCTGGCAAGCACAAGGTCTTGAGTATGATCCCTAGTACCACCAAGAAATTATTACTATATTTTCTTTAAAATAAATTTTTAATAAAAGGTTAAAAAAGAGACAAAAACAAAAATTTAAGGTTTCTTGAATGCAAATGGTAATATGCAATCATATGTCCAGTCTTACATAACTATGTCTATTAATCTGAACAACAGATTTGGCAATAAAAATAGTTAATGTATCAACCATTGTTAATCAGCTATTTCTGTTCTGAAAATCCACTTTTTGATGTCCTATTCAATGGGGCCAAGGTTTACCACAACCTGAAGAATGTCATCAAGGAGAAGTATGGCAAGGATGCCACCAACGTGGGCAACGAGAGTGGCTTTGCACCCACCATTCTGGAGAATAAGGAAGCCCTGGAGTTACTGAAGACTGCCATTGGGAAGGCCGGCTACTCGGAGAAGGAGGTCATCGGCATGGACGTGGCCGCGTCCGAGTTCTTCAAGTCTGGGAGAAGTACGACCTGGACTTCAAGTGTCCTGATGACCTCAGTAGGTACATCTCACCTGATCAGCTGGGC
The DNA here is from genome assembly GCA_004027165.1 of Ctenomys sociabilis. Lineage (NCBI taxonomy): Eukaryota > Metazoa > Chordata > Mammalia > Rodentia > Ctenomyidae > Ctenomys > Ctenomys sociabilis. Next base: position 46,306 of record PVKA01016518.1, read on the forward strand.
AATCTCTACAAGTCCTTTATCAAGGACTACCCAGTGGTGTCCATCGAGGATCCTTTCAACCAGGATGACTGGGGCGCCTGGCAGAAGTTCACAGCCAGCGCTGGCACCCAGGTGGTTGGCAACGACCTCACAGTGACTAACTCCAAGGGCAACCCCAAAGCCGTGAATGAGAAGGCCTGCAACTGCCTGCTGCTCAAAGTCAACCAGATCGGCTCAGTGACCGAGTCCCTGCAGGCGTGCAAGCTGGCACAGTCCCACTGCTGAGGCGTCATGGTGTCCCACCGGTCCATGGAGACAGAAGACACCTTCATTGCTGACCTGGTGGTGGGATTCAGCACGGGGCAGATCAAGACTGGTGCGCCCTGCCCATCCGAGCACTCGGCCAAGTTACAACCAGATCCTCAGAATCGAGGAGGAGCTGGGTAGCAAGGCCAAGTTCGCCGGCCGGAACTTCAGAAACCCCATGAGCAAATAGGCCATGGCAGGCCAGCGCCCAGGCCTCAGGCCCAGGTAGTTAGGTCCCCTCCTGCCACCGCTTCTGTAGATGCCATCAGTGCCGCCCGGAGCCCGTGACCCCAGCTGTGATCTGGAGCCATTATGTGCCCCAGGCCAGGTTCCCAGTGGTTCTGTTGTGAAATAAACTCCAGTGCTCAGGAGGAAAGAAAAAAATCTTTTTCAGACTACTATAGTTTTCAATGTGTCTTTTACTTCCTTCATGAGGTTGATTCCTAGAAAAATGTTCAGAACTACTGGTCATTTAAGAGATGCTGAGGTTTCATCTCATCCCAGAAAGAATGACTATTATTAAGGAATCAACTTAATAATAACAAGTGCTGGTGGAGCTGTTGGGAAAAAGGAATCCTTTTTCTACCGTATGTGGGAGTGCAGACTGGAGTGACCACTATGGAAATCACTATGGAGATTCCTCAGTCTAACCAACCAACCAACCAACCAACCAACCAACCAACCAACCAACCAGCTAGCTCCATTCAACCCAGCTGTCCATCTTTTTTTTTTAATGTATTTAATGTAGGATCTACAAGGTCTTTCTATATAGATCGGACTCTTGTTGTTCATCTTAATATCTTCTTGAAAGAATTAAAAGTATCATACCACAGTGACCTATGCAAATCCATTTATAGCAGCACAGTATGTAATAGCTAAATCTTGGTGACAATACAAATGCACATCAACTGATAAATGGATAAAAGCAATGTGTTTTTTATACAGTGGAGCATTATTCAGCCTTAAAGAAGGGTAGACTTGAGACATTTATAGGTAAATGGATAGAATTTGAAATCATACTCTTAAATGAAATAAATTGGACACCTGTGTAAATACTATTATTTCTTTTTTTTTTCCATTTATTTTTATTTTATTGAAATACAAATGTCAATCAGACAGTTTCAAAACACCATAACCATACAGAGTCGATGAAATAATACATTGCAAACTGTTTTCATAATGTTTTGGTATTGTACAAGGTGCATACATGATATTATATTTACAGG